>QQSS02220655.1:0-10802 GCA_003687565.2 Craspedacusta sowerbii
GCTCGATAACATAGCTTCCTGAGCCCTCAGCTTCAACTCGTGGAGCTCTGCAAGCTGGGTCTCAAATGTCCTTATAAGGCGTGCAACGTCCCTTGGCCTGGTCATTCCCTCCTCGGAATCCTCTGTCTCGTTTTTAACCAGAGTTAGCAACTGTATCTTCCTGTTTATAATGCTCATAATGCCATCGATTGTGTCTGCCATTATACTGCGTCTTCTCAGTCCGTCGTGACTGCTCAGGAGCTCATTGCACACGTCCGCCCGCTGGCTGATAAGGGCGAGGACTGTTGCAGTTTTGCCATCGCCAAGTTGTACCAGGAATTTGTTCGCTTTGCGTCAGGCTATGCGGGTTACGTATATCCTTTGACACTTCCGTTACTGTCCCTGTTGTGTGGTTTTCTGGTTCTTTATTTTTCATAAGCTTAAAAAAAACTCTGTTCTTCAATGAAATCTTCTCAAGTAGACCGTGGCGGATAGACGTGTTGTAAATAATGTTTCTGTTCGCGATTGCCTTCGTGCGAACAGAGGACGTTTTTGTGCCAGTTCGTGTTTTTCTGAAATGTTAGTCTTTTGCTCCTTATTCTTGTCTAGAGTGTCTTCCTGCCACAGGGCTACCCGGAAAGTGTGAGTTCGGATTACCTTGAGTATCAAATTTGGGATTCACTTCAAGTAAGTTAATCTGTTTTTCGCTTAGCTTCCGTTCCATATGCGGCAATTTGCGAATCTATTCATAATGTGCGTGTCATATTCACGCCATGCGTTCATCAATCCTTCAGTGATATTTGCATAACGCATTTAAGTCTAGTTACTGGCATTTGTATCACTGTCCTATGAACTTCGGTCTTAACTTCGATTTTTTGTGCAGGCCTTTTGTTCTTCAATTACTGGTACCCTAGCAGCCCATGCACTGCTTAAAGCATATGGTGTTGGTGACGAAAGTGCGACAGTTCTCGCTGCGACTATGACGTTTTTGATGAAAGATGGTGCGGGCATGATAGGAAGAATATTATTTGCGTGGATGAAAGGGTGGGTTTGCTTTAAATTACGACTGCAGGTGAAAGGGCTTTTCAAATGCATAAGTGCAGTTTTCTTTTAAATATTTATCCTACTTCTTCCTAGTTTTGTAAGTTTAGCTTTGCGTCCGACTGACTATCCGTTGAGCGTGGGCGCGTTTTGGCAAACAGGATGCACCCGTCTTAATTTTTCAAACTCTCTTATGACTTGACAAGAAAAGGCTTGTTCAAAATTTTTTGATGTCGAACGCTTGGCTGTCCGGGAAAATCTGCCTTGGGATCAGCATTTCTAATCCGAAACTGGGTTGCTTAAATTTGAGTTGGAGCTCTAAAAATCAAATGTATTCATGTAAAGAGTGGAGTATTAACAATTTTTTTGGAGCTAGGCGCCAAGCATGCGCAAAAGCTACTTATATTTTGAATAGCATTATAGCAATATAATATCTGCCCTTACTTGGGTTTCGCACATTCATGGCACATTTTAAGTCGAGATGGCCTAGTTGAATGCACAGAGAAACTTGTTTAACAGCTTGTCCCTAAAAGACCCGAAGAAATAGCTTTAATCTACTTGTTTATGTGTTACCTAGATCGATAAAAGAGTCCAATATGTAGAAGAATGTCCTTTATGCATGATCTGCCTCTCCCGAAACCGAACTGGAGAAAATTGCAAGTGCATCATGTGGCTTCGCTTACAGTAAGCGTACGTTGGTATGCCAGCATACTGCTCATTAGTAGCTTGCTGTGATCTTGACTTATGATTTGCACACGGACACGGACTGAAATCATTAAAGGAGGCCAGCTCATGTCACGCTTCCTTCTATGTATGACTCTGATATGGACGAAAGTGAGAGTTGTTCGTTCTGTCGTACTGATATAGCAGTAGCAGTAGCGTTGACGTTAGAAGTAGCGTGGAACCCTCGCTCAGTTAATAAACTTAAAAATGCTATCATGATTTTTTCGCGTTGGCTGCATTTTCACATGATGAAATTCTTCCTGGTAGCGCCATATTGCAGGCAATGTGCAGAGGAAGCGAAATTCGAAGTAATAAACTTCTTGCTCTACGGAATCACTCGTTAACGTTATATCAGCTTCTCTTGAAATTACTATTTGCAGCACTTCGAAAGTGCCGATTTTCCTGTATACATGTTGGCAACTTAGACTGCACTCGCGATTGGTAGTTGCTTACTCTCCCCAGCTTTGTCTTGTGTCATCTGCAGGTTGACATTGGCAGCACCCTATTTAAGGATGTCAATTCTGTTGCATCCTGAGTATATGTGGTATTTTTTTTTAATTGGGGGAAGGGTTTTACGGGAAGCAAGCTGATGTCCAATCTTCTTGATTTCGAAACTTTGGTTCCTTGAGTACTTATTGAATTGCATTTTTTAAGACATCGTCACCTACGCAGTGGTAGTTTGTTATTATATATGAAATGAATGGAAATGGGAATGCTGTCCTATCCACGAATAGAGAGAAGGGGGCTTATATAGTTACGTTCACTTGTTGTCAAACGAAAACAAATTTTTCGCGGAAGTGATGCTACTTGCGTGACTACTTGATGAAGAGGTAGTCGATGTTAATGATGTGACTTTGCCTTTGCTTAAAATGTGTTATGTCTTGTGTACAAAGAAAAGAAAAACCTATCTCTGATACGTACAGCATGATGACAAAGTAACGTTTTAAAGTTTAAATTTTAGTCTACAATCTGTCTTTTCGTATAGTGTTCAGCTGGATTGTGATGCAAAAAGATGGAGGTAAATATGTTTGTTTCAATAATTTTTATGTATTAGCCTTACATGATCGTTGGAGTTTTATAGCGGTCTCTTTTCGCGTCTAGATATGGATTTCTAAACAACGTTATGTCAGCTGCACTGGTCATCATGACGATTTGAAATATCATATCAGATAAAGAGTCCTTTCTGAGCGCTTGGATCTGCAAGTTTTAGATTATTTCTCTATAAAGTTCGATGATTCATATCATGCGTTATGTCGATTTAGGTTGGTTGCTGACGTCCTAAACGATATTGCCATCTTTTTGGACCTTATTGCTCCAGCTTTCAAAGGCTACTTGATTGCTGTTGTGTGCCTTTCAAGTATTGGCAAGGTAATTCAAACTAATGTAAAATTTAATAAGTTGGTTCACGCGCAGCCTTAAATTATTTCATTTGACCAGTGGTTCGAATTCTTATGTACGGTCTGACGACTCTATCAACCCAAGCTGCAGATGTCTGCACGCCAATTATGGCACGTGAAACAGGGCTAGTTGTTTGCTGCCCACTTAGTGTATATACTTGCTTGTAAAAGAAATCCGCTTTTGAAGTACGTACTTTTATTTGCTCAATATCTGTTGCCTTTAATATATTTAGGATGACGTGCTTGTTTATTTAGTCCATAGTGGGTGTTGCTGGTGGAGCAACAAGAGCCGCTCTTACTCTTCATCAGGCCCGGCGTGACAACATGGCTGATGTTTCAGCGAAGGACGGAAGTCAGGTAGTTTTAATGTTGTAAATGAAAATTAAGCGAATTGGTCAATATGATATTGGTCATAGTATAGGGGAATTTTCCTTATAAATTTCATAAAATTTTCCAGGGTCGGGCGAGTTGAAGCACATCGCGAGGCGAGTTGAAACAGGGTTTCTGCGTGGCATAAGAGCATTTTGCAACCTTGCAGATTGCGACTGATACGATATAAGGGTAAATCCTTTATTTAAAAATATCAAGTAGCTTACTAAAAAAACTCTCAAAGGGGTTGCCACTTTTAAAAAGCTTCTTACGGTTACATTGCCCGGACATTAACTTAGGAGACCGTTTGAAGTACCGCTAAAATCATTCAATGAATATTTTCCGACGACCATACAAAAATGAACAATACCAATGAGTACAGAGAAATACATCCGAATTGATGTACAAAGAAAATCAGTACTACATGCGAGATGAAGAAAGACAGTTGCCACAAACATCAACTTTGGAGAAAAGTTTCGCTCCTAAAGCTTACAGCTACCAGCATGGGAGCCGCTCGTTGCCTGGCTTGCTGTGCAACGGAACCAGTTTTTCATGTACCAAGAACACCAGGATCCAGTGGATGTAGCTTATGAAGACAGTAAGGGGGAAATGATAGCGTGACAACTCCTGATTTTCTTGCAAATGCCAGACACTGAATATTCAAATGCTAGTCACAATTGGCCAGCATTTAGATGACCTCGTGACACATTTGCACCAGTATATCTCTGAAAGTGGTTCAAAATTAGAGAAAGACTTCAAGTGCCGATCATGTTGTACAATGATCATTTTCGACCACTGCCCTTCCAATATCACACACTGCCTAGATGTACATCTCTACATCCGCAGTCATTCATCTCCTAAAACTATCTGCATCCGCACACCCAGGAGGACCATCAAAAATAACGTTATCTCTAAAGTTTGTTGGAAATATAAGTTAAGGAGGAACAGATGAACCTGTAGCTGAGACAGCACTCTGTACCGCCACTAGCTGACCTACCTCCCCTGATAAATTTGCTAATCTTTCTGATCGACTTTGTAGCACTTGTTAGACCTGTTACATCAGCATTCTGTATTGAAAACTCTGGAGTTGAAAGCGTGCTAACACCTCCACAAGTTTTTCAGAAAACCTCCAACTGTACCACAATTGAATGTGCAGCTCTGGCAAGGCTAGTTGCTTCTGGTAAGCGAATGGAAATTTCGGGGTAACGTTTCACACAACGGGAACTCCAGTCCGCACCTGCAAACTTCTTTTGCCTGCTAATTTGAAGGCGTCTGGTATCTCTTTTTGAACAGGCATAAGCTAGGTCTCAGACATTTTTAGGAGTTAGTCCAAATTAAATTTCAGTGGCAGCTTTATCATTAGAGAAGAAATAAGGACCCTTGATGGTTCAATCTTTAAGGCAAAGAATAAAGCTAATAATTTTTGTGACCTTTTGGTCCTTTCTTGGACCATCTTCAGACTTAACGAACAAGAATGCGGAAAAGCCAAAAAACAAGAACAAAAACAAGCAGAGCACAAATCGCCAGAATCACATCTTCAAAGTCGTGCTAAAACACGTCAACTTAATCGAGTCTGACTACACATTAAGTGAGTAGGCGAATTTATGGTGCGCGATGATCAAGCTCTCAATGAGCAGACACTCCCATTTGGAGCGGCACCTGCGCAAGTTTGTGAAGCAGGCGTGAAGATCGAAATTGATCGGCAATTGATGAGTCGCGAAGTATTGACCCATTGAGCTCGACTGTTGCTTGTGTTCCTCGATGCGTTGGTGCAGGTGGCGTGTTGTCATGCCGATATAGGCAGCACTGGCCACATTGAAATTTGTAAACAACGCATTGTTGACTCAAAATCTTTAGTTCGCTTCCTTTGGTCTAAAACTTTCGCCAATTTTCTGCTCGCGAATATTGGCTGAATTAGTACCCGTACTTTACATGCCAGATCATTTACGCGGTGCTTTAGGTTGCGTGCACTCTTTTCATCCTTATAAGGAATAATGAATCGCACGGTCTCATCGGCGAAACTGTCATCCAAGTTACGTAGGCGGGTAATGCACTTATCGACAAAGTCAATTACAATCCGTTCAAATAAATCTGACGGGTAGGCTAAGTTTAGAAAGGTTGTTCGCAAATGTTCGACTTCTTTGTTAAAGGCGGACCAATCGCTACTCAAACGATACGCCCTGTACAGGATTGCCTTGATTAAACATTTCTTGTATCGAACATCCGTGTGACTCTGTGTGAAGTGCAGTAGGAGACCGGTATCCGTTGGCTTATGAAAAACAGAATTAGACAGTATCCGCTTTTCTATGTTTATCCACGCCCCACAGAATGAGATACCATTGTTCTGTTCCACTTCTGCTGTAAAGGACAGCGACGTATGAAGAATATTAACCTCAGTAAGGAAATCCTTGGCGGCAATTTCGCTAGGCACTATTGTCAAGGTGTCATCGACAAAGCGTTTGTAAAACTCGGGAAGTTTGCCTTCGCTGCGTAGCTTCTCCTCAAAGTGGCACATGATTGCCATCAGGGGACTAAGTGGCGATGTTCCATGCTAACTCCATCACGTTAAACGTACAAAGCACCGTCAAATGTAAAGACTTGGTCCTTTACCTAGCTGGAGTAGCTTGCGTAGGTCAGCTCGAGAGATATTAAGTTTATGAGTTTTATTTAACCAATCGTCTTGAAAAGCTT
The DNA here is from genome assembly GCA_003687565.2 of Craspedacusta sowerbii. Taxonomy (NCBI): domain Eukaryota; kingdom Metazoa; phylum Cnidaria; class Hydrozoa; order Limnomedusae; family Olindiidae; genus Craspedacusta; species Craspedacusta sowerbii. The sequence goes on from QQSS02220655.1 coordinate 6,201, forward strand.
TTTCAACGAGGATTTCGATGGTCTCATCCACTGGTAAATTCGTGAAAAGTGACGTGACATCGTACGACACTAATATTTCACCTGGCCTCATAGCCTTTCCAGATTGTTCTGTCTCAACAAAATCAAGAATGTCTCTTATCACGTGCTCATTTGAAGCCAGCGGTTTCAACAACTTGTCTAGCCATTCCGCCAATTTGAAGTTGTATGTTCCAGTTGCGGAAAGTATAGGTCTCATGGCTAGATTTTTGTGTGTTTTTGGCAGGCCGCCAAGGTGTGCAAGACAATTACCGTTACTGGCGACAACCTTTGCGACTGTTTTGGGCAAGATATTCTTGACCGTCTCGTTGAGCTCTCTCTCAAGTTCTAGCAGTGGGTGGTAAAGTGTGGGTGGGCGGCCCCGTGTTTTTGGCCGTTCTTCGCTAACCCTTGCAAACTTTGCGTTATCGGACACTGAAGACTCCGTAAGAAGCTCGATGTTTACATCCTTGCCCATTATAATAACACCCGATCCCTTGTCCGGCTCCGTAATCACGATGTCTGTACGGTTTCGTAGCCTATCGATGGCACGAGTCAGAGCACGTGGAGGCTTGCTACCTCTATACTCAGCATAGGCGAGAGCAATAGACTTCATCGACGAAGAAGCTAAAGGTCGCTTGTCATCTGTCAGTTGTTTATCCAATTCCCAGCACCCACGTTCGAAAGATGCCAGAACATCAAGTTTGGATACTTTAGTTGGCAAAGCAAAATTCAGGCCCCTGCACAGTGCGAGTTTTTTGAAAAAAGGCCGCCGATATTTCGACAGATTAATCATGTGCTTGTCTATGTCAAGTTTGGGTTGAATCAGTCGCGAGAATTTCTTAATGTTCTTCTCGGACGTTTCAATAAAATTCTTCCGATGTAGTTTGTTGACAGTATTCAAACACGCAAGACAGCGAAAGGTAGACCAACCTACGCGGCGGTAAAGGATAGCTTTATTCTTTGCCTTACAGCTTTATCATAAGTTCATAATTCCTCGTCTTGCTCATCAGTAAAACTTTTTCCCACGATTTCTGTGATCAAAATGAGAGCTTGTCTTTGGAGGCAATGGCAAGGAGCTTCTTCTTGTTGGCATATCAAGAAAGGGTTACATACAAACATGCACTCTTTTGCCACTGACCTTATGCTGCCGACGTGCTAGTTAACTGTGAAGTTTGTTAATCTGCAACTATGCAGTTTCGCAAATTACAATAAAGCAGTAGAAACTTCCAACCGTTATCCTACTTAAACATCGTTATCACATACTCTTAATGTTTATACATACTGCTGCAGAAAAAGACTCAACTCCCAAATAGACTGTAAAAAGCGACTCTTGTAAAAGCTTTACCCTTTGCAGCTAATTAACAACACGAACGATAATTGTGAAGACAAAGAGAGAGGACTCTTAAATCACCTTTACAAACATAGCATAAGCAACCGAAGCAACCAAGGGCGCTTGTCTTTTGCAAACCGGCTCTCGCTTTGCACCAGCTGCGATATCTTGCACTCCACCTTCTTGAAAGGCTGGCTCTAGCTCGCCGTAACATGAACAATAAAGAAAGACTTCTTGTAATTCCTCAGTAGTAGACGAGATTCAATGTTTCTGTGGCCTAACTCTGCTCAACCAACAATAATCCCACCCCAACCAGCTGCGGTATTGGTAATTGTCCGAAAGTGGGACTCGATTAATCGGACGATTCAGCAAGCAGTGAGCATGAGCGGAATGGGATATTAAGTGCCAATTGACGGCCAGCGCACTCAGAACTTTGCTTTGGACCCTACCATTCGCTTTTTTTGCATTAAAGTATCATCACCAAAGAGCACAGCCGTACACTTTTTTTTTTAAATATCGCCATTGTTTCAACTCGCCCTTGTTTCAACTCGCACCTGTCTCCCCTACATTGGTTGCTGCACATCTTATCTAACGTTTCCTGAATATTGTAGCTAGACTTTGCTGCATTCATTGAAAGTTTGTCAAAATTGCTATCTTCTACTGAAGCATTGACTTACTTTAAAGCGTTTATAGTGGTCATTGTTTTTCGTTTTGCAACAGGAGACTCTGGTTAATTTAATGGCTTTGTTAGCTGGGCTGGCAATAACGCCACTTGTCTCCAGCAATCAGCAGTGAGTATTGCTGTGAAGATCTTTGTTATGGTTTTGCCTTGTAAGTTAGGTTATTTTCAAAAATCATAGAAAAATTGTTTTGGAAGCTTGAATGTGTCTTCTATCCGGCTGCTGTTGAGTGGTAATACCCTTTGAGACATGCACCAAGTGTTTGGGACTATCCATCAGTGCCCTGGTGCTAGCTCATCTCTCTGCACGCCCAAGAAGATGTGCGACGACGTGGAGCGCCATGGCGCCGGCGCTTAACATTCCATGCGCGGGAAGTCTTTCCATAATCGCACGTTAATCGTACTGCTTCCTGTTTCCTTTTTTTTTAACCTTCAGTTTTGTCTTTTGTTGTCCTTGCTGTTTTGTTTAGATTGGTATGGATTCTTTTTTTCACTTTTACTTGCCTTCATCTGTATGCAAACTACCGTGCGGTTTCTGCGGTAGTTATGGAAACTCTCAACCTTCCTCGCTTCTGTATTCTGCTTTCTCATTACCTAAAGACCGGAAAGGCAATGTTGCCCTTAGATGTTGCGAAGTTGGACCCTGTGATCCGAAGTAAGTTAATGTTCCCTGGTAGCATAAACCAGACGCAATTAGTAGGGCTCCACTGAGACGCTGCTTGTTTCTTCTACGCGCCACTTGTATATTTCTCAGGGTTTTCACACTCGTCTGCTTTTTGCACCTTTAGGTTGAAGCCTCGTTAGCTCTTTCGTTGTGCGGTTTGTTTCAGTCTAAAATAAAATGTCGTAAAACCTACATGCTCGTCGTTTATTGCAGATCCTGGTTACAAGAGCCGTATTGTTCTCGGTGCCCAGTTTAGCAAAACATTCGTTACGTAAGAGCTGCTTCATTGATATATGTGTCACTCGGGTAGTATTCCTAGAGAATGTATTGAAATGTATGATGAATTTAGTTTTAGTTGACGTTCGTAACTTTAGTACCACATTTAGATGAGTCTTATTAACTGCTTTAACTCAATTTGCTACCAAGAGTATCGTCTATTTTTCACTTCGAGAGGGTGCGCTTCTAGCATATTTCAAACTTTTGTTTTGGGAAGCATGGTTTCTGTAATGCTAGGTTGCTGCAGATTGGTTCCTTTGTTGTATTGCTATTATTATAGCAGAGGTTTTTTGGCCTCCTTTTTTTGTGTGTTTTGCGTTTGGTTCTTGGTCATCATGATCAGAAGGATGATGAATGTTGTTTTAATAGCCACCAATCGTGCATGCTGTCGTACTTTTGTAGGTTCAGTGACGTGAAACGAATGCTGCAATTGAACGATCAGCATCCGATGTTCCTATTGAAGCTCGATTGTAATTCTAATAGAAGTCTTAGTAAGTTTGAAGCACGTGCGCCTTTTTTAGTATAGTGATGCTCCCACTTTGCAGCTCTTCGAGCATTAGGTCTTAAATTCTTTGTTGTTACAATGATCTACACTTCTATAGTCATTATAATGTTTTCTTTATTTGGCTCATGATGTGGTTTCGGTATCGCCTAACTATTGATCTGATTGTATTTCCAAACCGAGAAATATATACTTCAAAATTATGTCTTAACTGAGGTTATTGGCGTTGGTGACTTAATCCTTGTCTGCATTTGATAAACTTCTTTGTTTAACGTGTGGCCATGCCTTTTCATGTCAATTGTTTTCGTGTAGGGATGGTTTCCGTAGTCTTACACAAAAATTCTACCCATGAGGATCTTCTTCTTGGCGCTTGCCAGGCCCTTCTATTGGACTTCTTTTTTCAACATCCGTATCCTCACGTAAGCATGGGCAGCCCAGAAGTCATTTGCATATTTTCACTTGAGACTTTTCTGTTCTTTGCCGTACATTCATAGGAATGTGGGTGTAAAAATACGTATAGGAAGCCCACTGGCTCCTTCGATTAGCGTTTTTTTTTAAATTCACTTAATGGTAATTTTATACCTTCTCGTATATTGCATCATTGTAAGTATGTAGTGTAACGTCTGTCGCTTTTAGACTTGGCAATTTGACTCCGCTGACCTGCAAGTTGGGATGCTGATGCTGCAAACTAAAATTCAAGCATTTAGAAGTGGTCAGATTAAGAGTTTCCATTATATATGTTTTGAAATTCTAGGCTTAGATATGTTCGGGCTGTTATGGAGTGAGGCTGACGCATGTCTCTGTTTGTTACAAGTTATATTAAGGTTAAATGCGAGAATCGCCGAGTCGTCTTCGTCGCCTTCGTCATGTTTGTCATAATTTTCATTGCTATTATTATTATTATTATTATTATTATTATTATTATCGTAATTACTATTATTATTATTATATAATGATATAATTATATATATAATTATATAATATATATATTAAATAGCAAGCGAGTAATCCCAACATTTTCTAAGCAAGTCTGCGAATTATTCTTCTTCAATGGCTTCCGCAACATTACGACCTCAGCTCCCTTTGCAGTTTCATCGTGGATTCCGCTACTTCAGAAACCACAGACGAGCTTC
>QQSS02220666.1:0-10800 GCA_003687565.2 Craspedacusta sowerbii
CATTTATTTTTGCATGGCTTTTCTCAAAGCCTGCGCAAATATAAACGAAACCATGATTCAAGTTCAGTATAATGGAACTATGCGCATACTCCCATATAAAAACGGAGACCAACAACAGCCAAAAAAACATCCAAGGGAAAAATCGAAACGTTGGCAACATCGAACAGCTTTTTTTGTTTTCTTTTCTTTTCTTTTCATCGAACAGCTTGTGTCTCCGACAGATCCTGTTCTGGCACACAAACCTGCGCCGCTCGAATGCGCCCGGTTTAGTCGGAAGCCAATCAGAAGGGCGCTTTTAAGTAACAGCACGAAATGCAGTAGAGTTTGATCGAGAATTGGAATTGATATGACCGCTCCATAATAGGCTCGTCTGCGGCTACTACATGCGGTGTATATAATTGCTCGTAATAGCCATCTGCCATTGTAAGTTGTCGACCTATTACGGTGTCGACCTAGTACGGGTACCCCGATATTTAGTTGGACGGCAGCAGCCTTCAGCCTTCGCTTATGTGCTTGTCAAAGGTTAGTTTGTTATCTACTTTAATCCCGAGAAGCATTGCCCAGTTATCTGACATTATTTCTGTACCTTTGATAGGCAGGTTATTATTAGCAGTGTCACTTTTGCCTTTGGTGACGCTTATGGCGCAAATTTTTTTCCGGATTTGCTATCATGTCATATAAGAGCAACCAGTCATTAGCGTTGTTAGACTCATCCTCTAGGACTTTTTCAGATCGTCTATGTTACATGCGTGTGCAGACAGCGTATTGTCATCTGCAAAGTTGTGAATGTCAGCGTTTTGAATAAAGTGTGAGATCATTTTTGAGATGGTGCACGATTGGGGCCTAAAATGGAGCCTTTAAGTAACCCGGATAAAATCCGGTAGAAAGAACCGTACCTTCCATCTAGGCAAGCCACCTGTTCTCGTCCCGTTATATAAGAATCAATGCAAGCCAGTGCTTTAACCTTTAGTCCGTACGCCCCACGCCTTGCTATTATGAGATCATGCGGTATGCAGTCAAGAGCTTTTGATAGGTCCATCAACACATGCATAACTATTATCTAAATTTTTTTCCTCCACGTTTCTATCAATCGAATTACGACATGCTGAGAGTTACATTTGCTTCTGTAAGCGGAAATGAAAACCAATGTTCTTTCTATATAAGTTGCGTATTGCAATTTTAAGGTGCCCAGAATGCTTACAGGTCTGAAGTTCTTCTTCTGCGAGCAGTCACCTCCTTAGAGGAGAGGATCTACTGCTGCCTTCTTTGCAATTGTGGGAAAGGAGCCCACTGCGAGGTTAGCATTGATTGCTTATACAGTACGTGTAGTGGCATCGAAGCTGCAGTGGCCTTTGTAGATTTAGTGCCTCAGAAGCTGTAGTGGTCTCAGTAGGAGCATCGACGTACGTTGTGTTGCAGTGGCCTCAGTAGTTGTAGTAGCTTCAGCGGCTGTAGCGCCGTGGATTGTTGCAGTGGCCTTGATAGTCTTAGTTGTCTCAGTTGTTGCAGTGGCCTCGGTAGTTGTAGTGGTCTACTTAATTGTGGTAGCCACGGTAGTCATTGGTGTTTTGGTTGTAGTTGAGTTAGCTTGAGATCAGCTCGCCATACTTACTAGCAATTGCAGATACCGTGGATCGCTTATTTCTCCGCTTTATCGGTAAATCTATCAATTGCTTCGCTTTGCCGTAGAGGGAGAATCTGCTGTTCTAAAGAGTCACGTGATCGCGGTTGTCAGTGAGTTGCACGATGAACTTCCTTTGCCTCCAGGAGTTGTTGGGACATCCTTTGTTATATTCCCACTGACCTTTGAGTGATTTCAGTGAGATTGATATTTCGCTGGTCACGGCACTAATAATAAATAATACAAACATAAAAATAATAGCACAAATATTACGAGTAGAGCAATTTTGCGTTGTGTTGAAATGACTAAACAAACTTTTCTTCTGACAGTATTCTTTTGTTCAACTCTTGTTCTCTATACGTTTTTTCTCCTTTTTATAACGAAGTCAAGATATACTTAGATTTAGCAACACCTAGGAGAAATGGATTGTCTGCTGTCAAGATAAACCTTGCGTAGTGCAAAATATAACAGCACGATTAACACAATACCACCATAACACTTACTCAAAAATACTCATATGCTCCAGATATACTCCGTGATAGCTATTTCTAAATTTGACTACGGCATTTATGAACCGAAATACATCCATTTGGGGAGAGACAAGACTGGTGGGCAAAGGCAAATAGGGGATAAGATTGCTTTTGGCCTTAGTAGATGCAAACAGTGCCGGTCGAAGGATGGGTCGCTCCTGCAGGCAATCAGACATTCATGTAGAAATGTGAAAAGCTGTTTTCTTCCTGTCGGCATATGGATTTATCTTTGCATTGTTTGTTTTTGGTCTCCTCGCTTTCGTCGAAGTAACTCAATAACATTTTTTTGTTATGCCTCATCACTTTGTCCTCCATTCTGGGGATGCACCCGTAGCTTGACTTAAATGCATTTCTGTATAATATTTTCTAATCTTGTTGCTTTGTGTCAAGGGATTGTCGATGATATACAAATGTTTTTTTTTTTCTTTGTTATCCGCAGCTGCTGTGGTGATTGGCGGGTTAAATCATATCACTCTCCTTGGCTTGACCTAATCAATTTTGATTATTCTGTTAGTTGAGATACGATCTTCGTCAAACTCACACTACCGTTAAGCATTTTAATAGTAAGCTTTGACGTTTGCAACGTTGTTTGCCTCACTGCAATCGTTGGTTTAATATATTATGGATGAATGATTCTTTCTAGGTTTCTACGTTTCCTATATGACCCATAATTACCATTCCTTTGGTTAAATATATTATCTAGACAGTTGTTGGTGGTGTGATTAGTTGAACGGGGATCAGGAGACCCTTATATTAAGCGATTAAACCACCGATACGATGGTCGGCTCTCGAAGTTTGGATATATGGAGAGACCTGGAATTGGCAAAAGCTGGTTCCGAATCTCATGACGCGGACCGTATTTTTTGGAACCGCTTGAAATGCGGCAAAGCTAAAGAATGCAAGACTGTAGACAGCTTTAAAGATTAAATTTATTCTACAATTACCTCATAATCCAAGTGTTCTGTGAACTGCCAGTATCCCATGGTTTCGCACCTAAGCTACGAGATGTTAAGCACGTTTTTCACAATAGGATCAATCACTAGCTATGGTACGCGTTCTGATTCCCTACAAACCATGAAGTAAATCATCGTTACCACGTGTCTCGCGGAATGATGATGTTAGGCGCGCTCATAGTGTTCTCGCATCAGCAATCCATTTGAACATCCACATAAGGATTGGCTTTTATAAACTGCAGGTTGCAAGTCCAATCTAACATAGCATTAAGAAAGATTGTTTTTTGATGCCATCATAGATGGTGCTCCATGAAAAGGCCAATAGCCTTCTCGGAGAACCATGCCTTAAGACTTATTATATCATTTCCCGGACTGGTAGCAACTTACGGTATATCGTGTTATGCTTTTTTGGAGTTTTATATGTTTTATCAGTTGGCTAATTCTCGTGTAGGAAAAAAAAAGAAGCTGCTTGTCCATGGAGGATTGGATAATCTGTCTGAGGATTGGATGTCCTCCCAACATTTGTTCCTATACGCCGATCTGGGAGCAGTATTGCTTTAGTAACCACATGCTCGGAGGAAGGCGGATGGAAGTCTTTAATTTCGAATTGCATCAAAAATTTTCTCTTTACTTTACCCGGGCTTCGGAAACCTTCGTTTACGCCCTTCGTGTTTTCCCATTATTGTACATCGACGGCTTCCTCCAAAATTGGATTATACTTTGTAAAGACAGAGTGCTAATGATGCCAAGTTGCATTTCGGATTAATATCGAAATCAAAATGCTGGTCTTTTCGAGGGCTGGACCGGGCTTTGCTGGACTCATTTTTGTTGAGTTGTTCACGCTTTTTGGCAATTTTCTTGCCTTTCTTGTTAACTTGATTCCCCACGGATGACTCAGGCAATTCATAAGCATTTGCTTGATGCACATCTATCTTTAAGACATCTGCACCATGAATGGAGAAGAGAAGTAACATAGATGGCAAGAGAACAGCTAAATAGCTCGACGTTCTATAAAGGATTTTGTCGGCGAGGCAAAAAAAAACAAACAATAATAGCTAGAATTCGAAAGCAGTTTCAAATTTAGCAGGTCACTGCCCTGAGAGCGTGGGCTGCTTTCAAATATCGAGAGATTGATTCATCACCTGATATCTGATTTTTATGAGCTTGCAAACGTGTTGGGTAGTCGGATAGAGAAACTCTACGGGGAGTCACGCGAATAAAAGCAGTGGCGCACGCCTTTCATTTCAAATGGTGAACCTCGGCAATTCAATTGTACAATTAAAGGGTTAAGCTCTATTGGGTAACGGCGCGTCAATACAATTCTTCTGGATCGGTTAGAAGGATACCATCCTTCTGTTAAGGATCGGTTCGACAGGCGATTAAATCGATGCTCAGTGCAAAGTGAATTACTGCAAAGTGAATTACTGCAACCTTTGTACTGGATCTCAAAGCGAATAGGCGGTGGCTAGACTGAATGAGTTGAAGACAGCTCGAGTTTGCACTATAAACGTTTTTAAAACTAGCAAATGACTTAAGGCGGCTTAAGTTAACCGACAAGAAATATTTACAAAAAAAACATCACTTGGTCTGAGTCATCGGAATAGGTAGGCAGTGCTGTGAAAGACAAGAAATCTGTGAGTTTCAGATTAACCAAGCAAACTATTCGTCGTTAATCTTTGAAGATTACTTATAACTTTCAAGCGCAGGTGACGCAATATTTTGTTTGCGAGTGGGAAGCCTTCGAAAAGCACCTTGAACCAATTTTTGTTTTCAAAATAAGGTTGATCTTGTCAATATTTTTTTGCACTGAAAGTGTTCAGATAAAACGATACATACCAACCACCTGCTAAGACCAACGCGTTGTGGGAAGGCACCGCGATCTTGATGGCACTCAGTCAAGCTATCAAACTGAATAGCTCGCCATTTTGAGGATACAACGATCAGCTTCTGAAAACCATTTTTTTAAACAAACGGACACTTTTGCACGTGTTATAAAAGCACTTTTCTGTATAGACTTTGAATAAGCTTACGCTGCCATGATTAAGTTTACAACAAAATGTTGGAGCTTGAACAAAGCCATTAAATTGGATTGCACAAGAATGCAGACTGCATGATTAATGCATCGAATGCATCAATTGCGTAGCGGTGCTTCGTCTTTTGCAGAGCTCCTCAATATTTTGACTTTGACTTCGGTTTTTGTTGCCTGGAATTTTAACTTTGGTACTTATAAAAAATCCACTCCAGCCAACTTGCACATAGACAATATTAATTAATCAGTGCGGTTTCTTTGGCAAGCAACGCACAAAAACGTTGTCGCGAAGTAGATCGGTTTGAGAGAGAAAGCCAGTGGTTTTGCGTGTAGATCTTGTCTTTGCACTCTGATTTTGCATATTTTAAGCCCAAATTTATACCATTTTGCTACATAATTCAATTACGGGTTAAACAAAGAATTGATCGTAACTGTAATAAGCTTGCCACACCTAACTACGGTCACTACGGTCTACACAAACATGGTAACCGACTGCCATTTAAATACCAATAAAGACATACCCATACCATAAGTACAAGATTAGCGACAAATGTCTTCTCTTCCTGGACATTATGGGATCGACATGCACGCGACTAACATCTGGCATAAGTGAGTGCACCCTGTTGTTACAAAGCATATCTGCTGGTGTAGTGATCGTGTAGTTTAACTCCACTGATAAACTGCAAACTTATTTTCTCCTTATAAGTGTTTTGCTCTAGGATCTAGCTCATAAAGTGTTGAGCCAGTTCATGATTACTTAACATGTACTTGAGCAAATGGTAGAATTCATGGCAGGATATCTGTGCATTATTGTTAGCTATCCTCTTCCAAATTTTTTTTCCTGCGCAAGAGTGCGAAGTGGATGGCTGAGAATTTTCGACTTCTCTCAGAATATCAAACAGCATCAACAAAAGTACTGGATCTTAAGCGCATCTGCTACATCCAGATGGCAGTCAACCCACCTAACAATTCCCCTAACATCGAAACACCAATATTGTGGGAGGCAAGGTCTTTTATAGAGCGCCAACATGTGATTAGGCTAAAACTCTCTCCAGTGTTCAATAAAATGATCTTGTGCATCAGAACCAAAGAAACTTTTCAACACTTTTTCCCTTTATGTAAACCTTTTAGCGATACAGCATTCGTATCATCTGCAGAGAAGTCGTGGCCATACCAACAGCTATTCATTGTCGGTCTCGCGACCCTGAAGTATGCAGGTAAACTCCACGATGGAAACGCTTTACATCCTATTGCAGGAAAATCAGACCCAAAGAAATTCAACAAAACAGGCCATTTTCGTCCTGCCACAGTCTACCGCATATCTTCCCGTGAAGTCAACAGAAATATTTAAAGAAACCGTTCATTCATCGTTACATTAATTTTTTTCTTCTTCGGCAGCCACAATAGACTTATGTGACGTCAGGCATCTTTTTCTGGAGTTTCGCCGTCGGGCAAGACCGGGCACGCTTTAGAAACCGCTTACATGGCGATTTTGTTCAGCACTTCGCAGCCGTGCTTGATCTTCGTACCTGCCCAACAGCATGTGCCTGTGTGAAACATTCCCTCGTGTGGAATTGCATGAACCGTTTTAGTTGAACTGTAAGAAGTTGAGTTGGTTAGGGTAAAGACTTGGTGAGTATACCAATGTGCTTACGACCGATAGATTTAGTTCCGGTAGGCCTGTCTTCAAGTGAGACCCGGTCTCTGTCGCATGTTCATACTTTAATGTCGATAACTGTCGTTTTACAGTGTCGTCGTTAAATGTGCATAAATGGTGACGGCAGGGGTTCTGTGCCAATGTATTAAGATTCCAATTTGTCTAGTTCCTATTTTGTGTGTTAAAACGGTGTATTAAAAAGTTTCATTGTATGAACGCTTCGGACCGGATAATTTTTCGTAGTCTCGGACAGCCTTTGAATGCTGGTTAGGTCTATACAAAATTTACTAATCCAATTTGTTAGAGATTGTTGTTGTATGTATGCTTCAGCCGTTTCCATAATTATGTTGGGTCGGTCGTTCACGGTAAGCCTTGTGCATACGTTTCAAACTTGTCGCTATTTGGTGTGCTGTGTATGGCCATTCTAGAAGCATCAAACTTTCGGGAGGTATTAAGCTGTATGTTTTTTTGTGCCGTAGTTCATTTGGAGAGGTTTGATAACATATTTGTCTATATCTGTATTGGCTTTAATTTGGAAAGTAACTTTAAGGGCAAGATAGTGTTTAGTTCATGTTTAGTGCTTTATTAGTGGCTGAGTGTAGTAACAACAAAACTTTTTTCAAGCACATTGTAGGCAAAGCCACCATCATTTTTAATGTTATTGATAGTTGAAATGTTTTTTAGGTGGAAGTGCTGTATTCTAGGCACTGCATCATCTTTCTTTCATGGTTGCTTTAGGTGGTGTTTTTGGTATTTCATGGTGTGTTGTATTGTTATTTATTGATTTCAGTATGAAATGGAATGCCCAGCTAGGCAGTTAATTGTTAAGTTTTGTTTAATTTTATAGGTAGCTGAGTCGAGTAACTGCAAAATTCTTAATTCTGTTCATTTCAGCATAGAATGGAATGCCCAATAGGGCAGTTTAAAATGGACTTGGGCAATGGGACCGTTTGCCACATGTATGTATTTAATTCTTGTATTAGAAATGTTCTAAATGTAAGCAGTTGGAAGCCTGTTTTGCATAATTTACTGGCCAATTTAACTGCTAAGTGTTTTTTATTTGGCTATGATAACTGTTGCGAATGTTTAAAGTTCTAGTTTGTGTTGCATCATGTGCTATTTAAAAAATTTTGGTGTATTATTTGTGTGCTGCTCCATACTGAGGACAACTTCTTAAGTATCTGTTTCAAGGTTAACTAAATGTTGGATTGCTTCATAGATGCACCCACTGTGAACGCTTGCAAAGGGTTTACAAAAACTGCACACAGGATGCGGACACTGTGTGTTTGTGTCCTACTGGATATATTGAAGGGCCACTGAAGTCGTGTCGGAGGTGCCCTAAGGTAAGTTTTCTATTTCTGTTTGTAATTTCTTTATATTTATATATGCTTCTACTTTGTATAGTAACTATTTTATCATTCTGTTGGCATATTTTGTATGTAGTTTGCATGCAATTTTGTTAAGTTGTCAGGTTCATCGTATTTCTTGTTGTGCTTAATTACTGCAGGAGAGTCACATAAATTTCTAAAGGTGTTATGCCAGTAAAACTAGCTTTTTGGAAACTTGTTTGATGAGTAAAGCTGTTTTAATGGTAAGCCTGTTTGTTTAACTGTTCTGTTAAATATGTGCTTCGGTTTGTTGATTCATGAGCCAGAAGCTGCACTTGTAGCAAATTTGATTGAATTTTTATGTGGCCAACTTCTGTCACATTTCCTATCAGTTTCTGCGTCAATGCTAGCTAAATGATGCAGAGACAAGCATGGATGGTTGATTTAATAAATCCTGATTTAAATCACTGATTTGAGTGCAACAGTTTTTTTTTAATTTTTTGCTGATTTGAATTTAATTTAAATATTAAATTGCCTCATCATCTGGCTGTAAGTGTTTGATGAAAATTTAACGAGTAAATAAAACTTACATTTGAGCAAGGTCTCATTATTAGTTCAAGGCATCTAAAGCACACATAATCAGTTCTCTCTATCTCTGTCTGTATTTCTGTTTCTATTAAGATTATCATCACAATTCACAGTAGAATTATTAATCATGCATTTACTTGAGTGTATTGTACTGTCATAAAATAATTGTGTAGAGGCTGCTCATTGCTGTGAATCCCAGCATGCATTTATTTCAGAAAGTTTGAAATAATTGAATAATGGGCAGTTACTGTCGAATTGGGACTACGAAATTGCCTGACTGCGCCAATAGCGAATCATTGTCCCATTGTTCGCATTGTCCATTGGCATCGCAGAATATAAACAGTAATTCAAAGGACGCTATTGCCACGGTCTGCACCAGGACTTTGTTTTAGCACTCCTGTCTGGACCTGCATTTTGAATCAATTTGCTAGAATCCTATTATAAAAGCGAGAATACGGTTATGCAGTTGGTCGTCAAATGCTGTATTCGGTCAGTTCAGTTCTTTAGAAAGGAAAACCTGTTGGACAGTCTTGTGTGCGCCAAGTTTGTTTATGATTGGGAATGTGCTAATAAAAACTAATCTCAACGCCAGTGGAGGAAGCCACAGCAATCAGCAGTCACATAGTTGATATAACTATATCACATCATCACTATGTGAATGCCGTAGTTATCTGGAATTTTTCATAAGATTTAATAAATGCCTTGATCGTAAGTCGCATGTAGCAGCTTTCACTGCTCTTGGCTGATGTTGAGGCTTGTAGTTAGGTATACCTTGGTACAGATAGTTGAATTTATAAAGTAGAGATATCAGCAACTTCCTGTGCTAAATATTCTATGCACTAAATAAGCAACAGGCTAGGTCACTTGTAAGCTTGCGTTATTGCATCGATCGTAAATAATGTCCTACCTGTATATCTAGTTAAACCTTAAGCGTGACTAATTCCCCACACATTATAAACTCTGAGTATTTATATTTGACGCCCCCTTGTCCTGGCTAGAATGTTAAGAATTAAAGGAAAATCGATATGAAATTTTAAAAATCCTATCAAAATTTTTAAAATCTGTGATTATGTGTAAACTAAATCATTATTTTTTTCTCCAACCTTGGATTCAAGCCAAGCTTTTGGGATAAAACATTGGTTTTAAAAGAGTTATTTTAAAGGTCTAGCATCGCCGATAAGTATTATGACTACACGTCTACATTGGAACCTTGGATTCACTCTTAATTGTTTACTTAGTTGATAGGTCTTGAACGAGATTATAATAGACCTACTTTTGCTATTGCAACTGGATAGCTATGCTGATGTCTCTGTGACATCAGAAATTAATTTAGAACAATCAAGAGTTTAACTTAAGTGGCTCGCATTGCAGCCATGGCGTGGGCCTGTTGCGGCTATTTTTAGGTATTTTTCTGTGCTGAACTGATAAACCTAAACTACATTTAGCTGCTGTTTTAGAATGATGTTTGAAGGCGCAAAGTTGGCTTCCGAATTGCAGTCTGAATTCCAAAATGTTCTTTCTTGGTTGTGTGGATTTGTCTTAATTATTGTTTGCCATATTGTGTTGGCCCATATGCTGACCATCTTGTAGGTAATATATACAGACTAAGTGCTCTATTGGAAAACTGATTGATAGAATATGTTGGCCTTGTTTTTGCTTAACTATTTTTTGTTTAATTGCTGTTTTTTGATGTTTTTTGGGGGGTAAAAAGTTATTTAACAGTTTTAATAATGTGTTAATTTTGTTATAGGGCATGATTGCCAGTGGTAATATATGTGTTGAAGAGGTGCTCCCGCCGCCAAGTAAGCCTGCTCTCTACTTGGGTGTCCTTATGGTTCTCTTTACAGTTCAGAATAATCTGGAGAT
The DNA here is from genome assembly GCA_003687565.2 of Craspedacusta sowerbii. Lineage (NCBI taxonomy): Eukaryota > Metazoa > Cnidaria > Hydrozoa > Limnomedusae > Olindiidae > Craspedacusta > Craspedacusta sowerbii. The sequence continues at coordinate 10,573 of QQSS02220666.1, forward strand.
AACTTATATGTCTTGGCATGTTCTTTAATTTGTGTATATTAAGTGTGAATCAGTCAGTAAAATTGCTAAATAAAATGTTAAGCAAGTGCAAGTCTTTCTCTATTTGCATATTTTGTTAGCATTTTTTCTCCCTAATAAATGGAGCTGTCCAGGTTTGGTTGGTTGGTTGGTTGGTTGGTTGGTTGGTTGGTTGGTTGGTTGGTTGGTTGGTTGGTTGGTTGGTTGGTT
>QQSS02220677.1:0-10799 GCA_003687565.2 Craspedacusta sowerbii
ACATACATACATACATACATACATACATACATACATACATACATACATACATACATACATACATACATACATGTATACATACAAACACACACATACATACATACATACATACATACATGCATAACATAGGCAAACAAACGGACAGACAAACAGATTGACAGACAGGCAGACAGACAGACAGACAGACAGACAGACAGACAGACAGACAGACAGACAGACAGATACATCGGTGAATAGATGAAAATCCCCTAAACTGGTGGAACTGCTGCTAAACAGCTTTCCTAATCTGGCTAGCATTGATCGAGTGTACTAATGTTCAACCAAACAAGCACTCCTTCTCAACGTTTGTGCAGGTACTTAGAGAATGTCATTAATGATCATCGCAGAAGATAAGTAAAATTCGAAACTTATAAAGGCCAATTGACTATTATAACATCATTAAACTTTCTTAAACTAAAAGTAAAACTAAAAGCATTAAAGCTATATTGACGAGTGCTAATGGATTGCCAAGTTGCATTAATATACACATACAATCCAACTCAAGGTCCAAACCTAATCAGCCCTTTATAGAATACCAAGCACTGCTTCACCCTCCGCGAAACTGACAAGTAATTGACGATTAGTTATGTAATTTGAATGACTTCAAATCATATACCAAATATATGTATATATATATATATATAAATCATTATACTGAAAATACCTTGAGGCTGGAATTGCCTCCCGAAAGCTCGCATTCCCATAGCCGATGAGGAATTGGCTATAAGGATGCTACATTCGCTGCTGTTCGTTTTGCTGCATGACACAATTTTATGATGCTTCCAGTGTGAGAGGAACAACTGCTGCATGTCGAGTGTAAGCGAAAACGCGTGGCCATCTTTGTTCCTTGCACTGGTCAGCATAACTTTCCTGCCTGTCCCGTTGACGTATATGCACTCTACAGTTTCCCGAACGGAGTCCGACCAGTACAATCGGTCGGCGTCAGCATCGAAAGATAATGAGACCGGAGAGATGATATCCGCATCGACAAGAGTTTGCCGGTTGCTACCATCCATGCCAGACATCTCAATTTTGGGACTGTCGCCAGCATCTCCGAAGAACAGAATCCTAAGAAAACGATGGGCGTGCGTAAGCAAATAACTTGCGAACGGAAGAAACTCTCACATAACAAAACCAAAACTAAGCGGGGGAAAAAATAATGATTTCTTGATCCAATTTTTAGAATAAAAATAGGTGTTTTAAGTCTGAGTTCATGTCTTGGCAGTCAATCACCATTTTCAAGTCAATGATAAACTAAATCCCAACCAAACTACGACCCACACACCAATCGTTGAATAATTGACCGATTTAGAAGAGCGATTATTACACTCCACGTCGGACGCCTAGGAGAATACAGCTACAAAGGGTTATCCTCTCTACTAAAGCGTTCAATATCAAAGGAAGTGGTGTATTTAAACCTCCTTATAAGTAGTTCGCTGTGCTTTAGTGTATTCACAGTTAAAACGGCGATTGATTACCGAAAGATGTCCTCAAAACTATAACAAGCGGTTCTCTTTTTTAAGTTTAATACAAACTTTGCTCTTCTTCGACCTTTTTGAAGAGTTATTTCTTTTTAATAAGAGCTCTTCTCTATCGGATCAGTTCCCCAACCTGTCAGCATTTTTATAAGCTTCGGAGTTTTCTGCTGGAATCAAGTTGCACGGAGCTTTTAAAGACTGGCTTTCCGATGAGTTCTCCGACAATGCGCACATCACCACGACTACAATACATTAAAGTGTCAAGCACTATTAGATTAAACAACTAGGCTAAATATTACATGCTTCTCTTAAGAAGTACCTGAATCAAAAGGGACTCTGATATAGCCAGAAATTTCTCAAAATATTGCCTTAGTTGAAAACGTTTGTTGCATTCAAAGGCATGGAGGCGCTATTTGGCTATTGTAATCGTATTGGTAGTAGTTGCTGCGCGTCTGCAAGCATACGTCACGAGGATACAGAAATGACTTCTATATGCTTCCATAAGACAAATGCTGCTGACAACCACCTAGTGACTTAAAATAAACAACAGCAAACCTACAGGCGTTCAGGGGTGGGAGGCTTTCGTTGCAGGCTTAATGAGCAAAATACAAACCTAGCTATAAAGCCTCTTACCGGTGAATTCGCAAAGCTCGGAACATACTTTATTCCACGTGAATGCATTTACTTCAGGTGCATAAGGCAGCTGGTGGGCATCCACAAACGACTGCCTAATTTTGATGAATTTATTCATTTTTTCTTATGCACGCATCACGCTCTAATCACAGATTTTTTGCATTTTAAAGAACGCTTGGCATGCATTCATTTTGATTCATTTTCAACTACGCGTGCTAAAAAACTGCTTGCATTTTGGTAAGAGGTTAGCACCGATTACTTAAAGGCGCAAGCAAAGATGACTCGCCTCAACAGCCCATGTAAGTCCGCACAACCAAAACGATTTACAACTCAATTTTATAGTACATGCTTGACTGATCTCATATAACCCTCTACTAACTTTAGAACACCAAATTATCGGAAGAAAAATAGGGGACACAATCAGATCAGTCCAAGTATGTTTACTTTTGACGACAGCATAATTTGTCTAGTGTAGGCGGCACCATAGCAAGCAACTGTAAACTAGTCCGCCTTTGCTCTTGTTCTTTCAACACAACCTCACGGGACGGTCGCATTAGCAACGATTATAGTAACAAACTATTACCAGATATTTAGATTATGTCCTTATTGCTAATATGGGCTCTACAAACTAAGGATTCAATTAGACAGATAATATTAAGACAGATTAAAAATTCAGGTCTCAAATCCTCAAATGACATTAACAAGGACTAGCTGCTACCTGCAGATTAAATCCAAGCCATACAAGCAGACTTTGAAAGCAGTTGCACCACATTGTCCCCAGAAAGACAGATACATAGTTGGACAGACAGACAGAAATATAGCTGGATAGACAAACAGACAGACAGACAGGTAGATAGGCAGACAGGCCGGCAGACAGGCCGATCTCTTCCCAGCCATTGGATAAGATACTAATTTCTTTTCTATCTCGTTTTTCTATTACAGAGTCATCAGCATACACAGAAATAGCGAATACGAATAAACGCGAACAGCGGACTCAGCGGCCAGTTAACGGGTCTCTGATCTAATCTTCAAACTCAATTAGTCTGGCCCCACCTTTCCCAAGGAGATGAACAAAACCTAAGGTAGCGTCTACTAAGCAAATTGGGTAACACTGAATAAAAGCAAAGCTAAGATGGCATAAACAAGATCATATGCACCAGGGTTCAGTCGGCAAAGCTAGGAGCAAGACGTTAACACAAGAATAGCCGTACAAAAATAGATCTGCCGTTGTACGACAAAATGCAATTAACTGTTGGGACAGTTCTAACTAGACAAATTACTAACAAAGTTCTTGACAAATCTTGACTGGTATCTGACATGGAAGATGTCCATCATGCAATTTTATATCCCAATATCTTATCGTTAATGCCGCAATACCAAGAGCCTACAGACAAAACACAAATCCACATAACGAGGAAGCTCAATTATATAACAAAAAAAGGTCGTAACAAATGACTCCAAAATAACAGAGTAGAAACTGGCACTACAATTCAGTGTGTACTTGCTGGAAACAAGCATTTCAGTGGTTCAATTCACAAATACTATAATATGTTACAATGTCAAAGTGTGGTTAAAGATGGCGAAGAACTGTGAGCCATTGCAGGATCGGGTTGCAATTGTCACTTTTCACCTTATTTAAAAAATACAGTTCCAGTGTGACGAATAGTCTTTTATGAAATGTCCACTATCAACGAAACATAATCCCATTACAGGAACGCATAAAATGAAACTTTCACCGTAATACCTTTTTAACTTTTATCTACTACAATTCTTATAACATTAGTTAAAAACCCTGCTTAACCTGCAACAAATCAAGTGTTCTAGATACCAGAGTATTATACCTAGGTATGTTTAATATTCATACTCAAAACCGCAAATTAGTCACACGCTTTACATTGAGGTCAGCCAGTCTTTAGACCTTTGTCTTCTATCAACAAAAATCTAATAAAAATACAACCTTCTTTGTGGCCCTCAAAGTGAGTAGAAAGGCTTGTAAGCAAAGAACACCAGCCACAACAAAAAGCACACATTACATAAAGGCAAAGCTAAGAGGGTTTGTTAAAAAGCCTTAATTAGCCACAACTGATCACGCATTTTATTGTGATTTGTCACTTCTATGCCCAGCATACATGCGGGAAGTCAGAATAACCTTACACTGTCATTATCCACTTGATCTTTTTAAAATATATATCTAGAGATGGTTAACATAAACAAGAACTAAGGAGTGAAGTAACCTTTGCATTTCATATATTTAATATTTTTAATAACTTAGAGCAACAGGCAGTGTGTAAACAAGATTTAAACAAGATTGGCTTTAGGCTTCAAACTTTGGCTATTAACCAGGATCTTGTGTATGTACCTTACAAGCACCACAAATATTAAAGGAAATTAGCAATAAAGATGATATGCATCATTCAATAGGGGATTCAGTACTTACCCATGCTTTGGAGACAGTGCAATAGCCCTAGGACTTCCAAGGTTATCCTTGAACAGTACTTTTCTTTGTGAGCCATCAAAGTTGCACACTTCAACACGCTTTCTCTCCACATTTGTAAAGTATAATTTTTTTGTAACCCAATCAACCGCTATGCACTGAACATCACCTATCCTGTACTGAATTATCATTTTCGCTTCCCCTGTTATCAGATTTATTTGCCAAATCTGCTTGAATTCAAGGTCAGAATAGAACACTACTTGCGTCTCATAATCATAGTCAACTTCTACAGCATCGTCTAGATTGGCCTTCACAATTACTCCATTTCCAGAAATCAAGTCAAACATACGGATGTCCTTGACATTTGCATACAACAGCTGACCAGCAAGAGCTAAAAAACAACAGCAAAAAAAGACTTTTTTAAAAACCTCCATGGTAAGGTCCTAGCAGGAGACATACAGATATTCAAAAAGCTACACACTAATAAATAACTAATGCTATCAACTCCAGTCTGATTTACTATATTGCTTGAAGTGCTTTTAATACAATTTAGCATTGGTTGAGCAGGTTCTTCTGCAAAATTACAGATTTTGGCAAATATGTTCCTGACTACCCTAAATATATGATGTTATGACAGCAGTACTCACTAAGATTCCATGCGCACAAGCAACCCACCATTTTAGAAAAATAGAAATTAGGGTCTTCCAATAGCAAATCTAAATTTTAAGGTCATCCCCTCGTTACCCGACGATAATAAAAGATATGTTATGATGCTGAGTATCCAAAACTAGCCAGTAACAGGAAACAACCTAGTCAAATAGTAGCTGCAACTGGCGGAACAACCCATCAACAATATGAAAGAGAGGCACTACCGGATAAATTATTATATTTTTAGGACAGAATTGCGCTAGAGATAACCTGTTTGAGCATAGCTGGACCAAAAACGCTAATTCGAAATACCGGGCCCAAGTGTAATAACGAGACGAACTAAGTCGTCGCAAAGCTGCTTTCTCACCTACAAACCAAACGCCATCACTTGCAGTATATAAAAAAAAACTTCCTTAAGGTCAAGCCACCCGAGTAGACAACGCAGTGAACATGAAAATGAAAATATGAACATTATTAAACCTCATCAGCAGGGTAAATCGAACTTACCGTAGGAGAATGTGATACCCCAGAGCAAAACCAATCTAACAACACGCGTGAGGATCATCGCAAATAGCGAAAACTCCAGCTCCACGTTACGAACTCCAAGTTCTCTAGAAAACGTGCAGGCCCAAGAATCTTCATGCTTGATACGACATTCGAGTAACCTAGGATGTATCCACCATGTTCTTTAGCATTGCATGTCCACAAACTTTACAAAGCTGCGTCTCCTACTAGGGGGTCCGTGGCCAGGTTCGAGATTATGGTCCTAATACAAATTTAAATTTTATCTGTCAGATCTTTGAAAGCGATTATCTAGAACATTTCTATACATTTTAGAAAACCATTTACAAGGCTTCCTAAAAGTTGAGTTCGCCAGCTATGGTATTGGAAGTAAGCTCTACCTAGTCTTACTTTACCCCCTACAATGTTGATCTTGATTGTTTCGTTCTACAAATGCCTAGTACGCGGCATCAAATGAAAACCAACCAGCAGTGCCCTGTAATTTATTTGTTCACGTGACACCCATAAAACATTTTTTTTTACCTTGTACTGGAAACCGGGGCAAGGTTTCGGGGCAAGATGTTGACTATTCAGGGATCAGGCAGGTACGACCATACACCATTGCTTGAGATGACTGTCGTAAAAGCTAAACGTTGGTTTAGCACTGCCGTGGCCTTCGTTGTACATATTGGTTATTATCGAAGGCCACGCCACTGCCATGGCTACAAAGGATAAGCATCTTAAAGTAATTTTTTCTTTGTAAATGGAGATTTGCTTTTATCTTGGCATCATTTGACCCACAGCACATGGAGCTGCAGTCAGCGATAGAATTTGGCTGGTAGAGGAACGTGCTTGTTACATAAACGTGGCGGTCGTTTCATTTTTAGAAAATATGCATTATGCTGTTGGATCCTGTGCAAATCGTATCCTATCAAATATGCTATGCTGCTGAAGTTTTCCGTTTCGTGGACAGAAGGAAGCTTAATAGTATCTGGAATTTTTAATTGCTCCACCTCTTACAACTCCATGACAATTAATAATGAATTAAAAAAATAATAATAAAAAATAATGAATTGGGGTCAAGATCGGTAGCTCCATACAAAATAAGCTTAATATTGATGTGTATTTTTGCGAAAGATCTTAAGATTCAGAGTGTATTGCTACAGGGACACAGATCACGGAAAGCTTCTTTAAAATGCTCAAAAATCTCATCATATTCAGCCAAAAGTTGATGGTAGACGTAAGCAAGTAGTGTAAGAGCCCTCCATATCTGATGCAGAAATTGATAAAGTGTATTTAACCTAAACACATGATAGCCAAACCCAAGTGTTGTTTGATTTTTATGCCTTCGTGATGTTTGTTATTTTACCCAATGGATTCGACTATGGAGTGGAGGTATCTTGCAATTATTAGATTTTATGCTATGAATAAAGCATGGACTGGAAGTAAGTATGGCAATATGGTTTAATTTTCCATTTGGTTAGACTGCCATCAAGAAGTAAATAACATGAAAGTTTGTGACCGGACCAAGGAAATACCTTACTCAGTATGACAATCATCCTCTAGTATGCTTTCTGGGCTCGTAGATGTATGAATAGCACCAGTATGTTGTGTAGACTACATGCTCGGGAATTATCAACATGCATCTGTTCGAAATACATTAATACACAGAAAAAAACTATGTGAATATCCCTTGCTAGGAAAAGATAGGTAACTATATGGCTGGTGTGCTATTTGCCTATGACTTTGAGACAATACATGGCATATGAAGCTCTATTTATTACGAATGGGCTGTGTGACACGCTTTTTCATGTTAAGTATCTCAAACAGCCATGTAGGCTCATGCTGCATCAAGAGTTGATGACTTGATTCATGGCATTTCAACAACTTTATTTCTTTGGTCACTCAAGCCTTCTCTGCAAGAGTTTGAGCAGCATATTATGTATACGGTTAGAGTGCCATAAATATTGCATAACAGCTTGGCTGTTTTCTCCTCATAAGATATCTATTTTGTTAAGTTCTTTCCCCTTAAACTTTGTTTGACATTCCTATAGCTTCATTATTTAAAATTCATAGCCATTGTAGTAGCTAAATTTATCTAAAATTAGGCTGAGCAAATGATTGTGCTATGCTTCGGTGATTTGTAGAATCACTTGACCTACCTCATATGAGTTTCATAATAATCTTCGGATTTATTCATTAAGTTCATTGCACTAGATTTCTCTCCTCATAAGATATCTATTTTGTTAAGTTCTTTCCCCTTAAACTTTGTTTGACATTCCTAGAGCTTCATTATTTAAAATTCATAGTCATTGTAGTAGCTAAATTTATCTAAAATTAGGCTGAGAAAATGATTGTGCTATGCTTCCATGATTTGTAGAATCACTTGACCTACCTGATATGAGTTTCATAATAATCTTCGGATTTATTCATTAAGTTCATTGCACTAGATAAAAAATGGGGTACCGTGGGTTAGGTGTTCTGTCCAGGGGTATCAACCACATATTACAGATCAAGAGGCCAAAGCAAAGCTCTGGTTTCCAAAGCAAAGGGTTTTCGTTTTGTTTTCTTAGGGTGCAACTTATGTCTACACAGAAATATGAATTTTAAAGGGTTCACATGAAAGAGTTGACACAGCTGTTGTCTGCTGGCTCAATAGGTATCACTGTTTCCATGCATTTCTTATTTTTAGTCACAGTTAAGATTTGGGCATTCAGGATTTCTCTAGATGAGATATGAAGGATTCTGTAGTGGCTCCTTATTTTCCCAGCACTTGTTACATCCTTTGCTTTCAGGCCATGGCCTGGCCTTCTAAAGTTTAACTTGGAGTCAGTTAGTAATCAAACATGATTCTAATCGAATGGAAATGTTGAAATGTGCAGGCTCGCCCATCATTTCTTTTTCCTTTGGTCTATCCTAAGTGTCATTCAGGTATTGTAGGTAAAGATTTCATGGCCATATTCTGAATTCTCTTGTAATAGTTTTGTTGTCGTTCTTGTTTTTGTTGATAAATTAAGGACCATGATGGGGTTCTAATGTTGATACCTGTCTTAAGTTCGTTGTTATACGTGGTGTTTTTAATTTACCGAAGTCTTTCTAGAGCTCTGCCATAAATTAGTTAAGGATTTTTTACTCATGCTCATTTGAAGTGATTTTAGTTTTACCTGGTACCATTAAGCGGATCGCTATCGTGACAGAAACTCCTAAGCTTATTACCCAACCAGCCATTTGCCGGTCATAAGCTTATCAACAAATCTTGCTCGTAAATTGCCTTAACCGTGTGATTCTACGCAACCTTTGGTTCAATATGTTTTATGCAATTACATTCGCCTGCAGCGGATACCGAATCTGGAACAAGGAGTAGCACTGTTTGATGACTATTTAATATTAACCTGTAGTTACGCTAATGTTGAGAAATTTCAAAACTTTGCTTGTTGATAGCTGTATTGGGTTGTTTGAATGGCGTTCCTTGGTTATAATATGCCGTTATAGTTAATTTCATCTTGCTGCATTACTGTTGGTGCGACGTCGTGTCTAGTCTAGTCTTCGAATTCTTTTAGCTTGCTTGTCTGGTGTCATCTAAAAAATTTTAATTGGACTTAACGAGTTTTTATGTATAATGACTTTATGTCTAATGACTTTATGTCTGCCTAAATGTCTGTCTGAATGTCTGAAATTATTGTCTCGCTAATAAAGAGCCCTGACTGTCCTCCGTCAACATGGCGCATAATTCTGCGCGCGCATAATGGTCTCGTCTTTTTCAGCCTCTGCTGTCAGTATTTTCATGTACAGGCATTGTGGTCTTACCCCCTTGATTGAAACGGGTAGAACTAGCAAATCTGCTATGTGCACCATCAGCCCACGCTTCTATTTCACCTTCATTTGCTTTCCATCAATGTTAACCACATGCACAAGTTATGCCAGTCCTCTTAGCACGAACTGTATCCTGGCATGATACCGCCAACCAGGGTCGGAAAAGAAAAGCATGATTTAAATAAATCAAAAAATCTAAAAATCAGATTTTTAAATTTAAATCAGATTGTTTATATTTAAATCAGATTTTTTAAATTTATATCCAAATCTTTTTTAATTGCCAGGGTGCTTAATAGGTAGCTTATCTGTTATGATGTGTGGGATATTGGCCACTCTTTAAGTTTAACTAACTATATAGGCACAACACTGATTTGTGCAATGATGCCAATTTGCAACTGGCTTAATTAGTCTCTTATTTACTGCTTCGAATAGTTAGCACAGGAATTTGCTAACATCTATTCTGTCTCGTCTGTACCAAAGCTTACTTTCTTACAGGCCTAACCATCAGCCAGAGGCAATCTAAGGTATTTATAAAATGTTATGAAAAAGCTCCATGTAAGCCATGGCTCTGTGAAGACAACCCTAGTGTGATTGATGCTTTAGTTCGTCAGGTTTCCCTTCTTGTAATACAGAGATGAGCTGAAGAAAGAACTACCTACCCGTCAAACACCAATTTTTTGTTGCGCTTGTCACAGCACAGTGTGCCGAGTGCAACATAGCAGACGTAGTTGAAGTGTGGGAGAATATGGAAAACGAACTCTTGGACTCGTGCAATGACAGGGCTGTTGAAAAAGCGTTCAAAGACAGGTATGATTAGGTGATGACATCTTCGCAGCTGGCTTACCTTCTGCACTTTCATTATCAATGTTGGATGCTGAAAGAAGCGGTAGCACTTGAGTTTGCCAATGTGCAGTATTCTTGCGTGATTCCCATACTTCGTGAAGTTTATTTCCTTGAATTTGAGTTCAGCTCAGATGTAACAGGTAATTTATCAGCAGTTCAGTGGTGCCTTTCACATCGGGATGACTTAGGCGCTAAAGTCTTGGCAACTACTGTGCGTGTTCTGAATGGAGTGGCTTCCTCTGCCTTCTTTCAGCGTGTGTTTTCGTCATACAGCTTATTTCACTCCAAGTTGGAAAACAGACGAGGCTGTCAAGCTGGTATTCCTTTTACAGCAATTAACCAGCAGAAAGCATCATTCGAAGACTAACTGCATCAGCTTATGCATTATATATATGTATATATATATATAT
>QQSS02220688.1:0-10798 GCA_003687565.2 Craspedacusta sowerbii
GTGACATAGAAGAGTGCCCAGAATTCGCCTCCCCATCCTTAATCTCAGGTGACAGCTTTCGTCCAGATTTCATCGCTTTCAAAGGAAAAGATGTCTTCGTCATGGAGCTTACTGTTGGGTTTGAGCCGAACGTGCATAAAAACGCCTCGCGAAAACAGCATCGCTACCAGCCCCTCATAAATAAAATGTCTAAAACATCGTCAGTGCACTTCTTAAATTTATCGATGAGCGCAGCCGGAATTATTGGCAATGATGCTACGAACATTTTGAAATGGATGAACGACATAGGATTTAGTAACACCATGTCAATTACCTCATTAAAAAAACTATAAGCATTTTTATTCGGCATACGATCTCTTCTGCTGTAGAGACAAGCCTTGGGAAGCCCCGAAACTTATGACTTGGTAGCAACTTTGTCGCCTGATTTGCCATGCCTGCATAGAGAGTGGCAAGTCAGTGGTATATGTGCAAGCAAATTTGTAGTTGTGAGCACTCGGGAAGATAAATTGCGATGGTTGAAAAAATTATAATAATTTTTGTTATTATTATTATTATTTTTTTTTTTTGCGTATGTGCTTCTCTTTCCTCTTATATGTGGCTGGGATTGTTTTAACGGGGTGCTTTTGTTTTATTTGAGCATATATGAAATGATTCATTGCTCAGTTGCATTACGTGACCTTCCTGATGGAAAGCAGGCAACACCTGGCAAGTTCGTGGCTTGATTCCGCTTCATGGCAAATCATGAGTCTCATATGGCAGCTCTGAACCGCCTCTGATGGTAACTGCTAAATCAGCCCTGAACTTTGTCTGTATACTACTCTAGTACCCCCTGCATCTGCAGATATTCCATCAATTTGATCATGCAAAGTATTAAGGGTATCAATGGTAATTTTTCACTTAATCTCTGCAATTTCAGCTGGAGCTCATAACAGGGTCGTATCTTCAATCTGATTAGCTACGGCTATGAAGATACCTCCCCTCGATAGATGATTATGTGTGCAACGCTGTTCGTCTTACTTCCGGCAGTTGTACTTAAAGACTAATCCTTGCAGTCTATCTTCTTTATTTTAATTTTTTATCTAGGTGTATAAGGATGCTTTACGTTTGTAAAAGCATTTATTGAGAAATAAATTCTTGTTGTTGTTTTGTTGTTGTTGTTGTTGTTGTTGTTGTTGTTGTTGTTGTTGTTGTTACTCATAACTCTGTTTGCTATGTAGTTGTTCTTCATGCATTTCGTGCGAGGTAGTTACGTGTCGTAATCAAGCACTGTAAGCGTTTGCTACAGCTGATGCGAGATCACCAAAAAGGCTGCTCTAATTTCGGCTGTCTAGCAGTTGTTGCATGTGATACTTGACTTGTGAAAATTCATCATTTAGACACTGATTCAGAAAATTCTTGCGCGCATTTGAGATTCGTGAAAAGGATTATGATTGTTTATCTTGAACAACAGATTGTTAACTCCTCACGCAAGACATGTGTTTTAGTGGCTGTGCAGAACATGCTATTGTGTGGGTTATTTTGAAATAGACTGGAGTAAATGTGACCTGGAAAACATAAAGTAAATACTAAAAATATTTTTAATAGTGTAGTTTCCTGCAGTCTGAAATGTAATGAGTTTTACGTGTTATATCGTTAAAGATTTTTTAACGTTAATTTGATAGAACTCTAAGCATGTCCTTTATTCTTGTAGAAAAGATTTATGGGCAATGGATACAAAGGACCCTGGAAATACCCGCGTTCTTCAGTTTATGCCTTTCTCAAGTGCGGTGGATGTTGGTTTTTGGCACACTCTAACAAAGAATAAGTTAGAGATATACAAGCTTGATGACTCTGCACAGCCGATTGATGGCTACTTCGTAAATAGTATGTTTTACTGCACTGTGCAACCTGTCAATAATGTATGCTATTGAAAGACATTGCAATCCTGATGTAGAAATTATTGCAGTTCATTTAGTAAAATTTAGGCATGGAAAAAAAAGCATTCGAAGTCTTGTACTTATTTAGATGATCCTGCTGGTTTGCCATGCCGTTTAAATGTTGATTATACTGCGTTTGATAGGAAGTAAGTAACCAAATTTTGCTGAGTTGGATGTGTGTACTGCTTAACGTATGCTTTGTTTATATGAGCATATATATACTGTAATATTTATGTTTGCCTTTCAGTTTGTTTCTGTGTGTATTTTTTATTTTTTTGGCTGGTTACGCCATGGTCGGCCTCTATTTACTTGTAAACCTTACTGGTGTCTTTATTGGTGCCTGAGCAAATGCAAATATTGATTAGATGCACTATCAGAATATTATTGCTAAATAAGGGCTTCTGGTTATTTTGGATTTTTATAGCTTTTAATTATTTTTTCCTCATAGAAATAATTGCTTCTTGATTGAAGTTTTAGCAGTGGATAGCCCAGTACACTGTCTAAGTAGTATTCTCTTTACTGTCCTTCACTGTTAGGTCAGCACATGGTGTACCACGAACATTTATGTGCAGAGGAGAAATCATCAATAAAAATACAATTGAAGGCTTTAAAGGAAGTGATAAAAAGAAGTTATTGCAGGATGTGGTTGATAAGGTGTGTGTTCTCTCATTGGAGGTTTGTTGGTGTAATGGTATTGTGTCAATGAAACTGTTATAGAAGACGTGATTGGTAGTCATCTGCTGCAAAATTTTAGATGACTTCTAATGGCGCTGATTAAGTGCTTTGCAGCAAGTAATTTTTTGTCCTTAGTCTGAAGGCTGTGATTTTCAAATTTGTAGCTTTCTAAGTAGCTCCCTGATGACAAAGGTAATGATGAGACTAAGGTTTAGGTTCTGACAGGAGGTAGTTCAGTTTGAGCTGGCTGTCAACTGTGCACAAAGAGCTGCATACTTAGATTTGGTCATAACTTTCTTTTCTTGCTGCTTTCTCTATGTCGCTAGCATCAGCCACTTTCTTTAGCTTTCCAAAGTGGTAGGATTTAGTGGCTTTTTTGCGGTTTCTGGAGCCCTTTATCTTTGCCTGCCTGCCATCCCTGGCTTCTTAATACTTTGCCTTGCTAGTGATTATGTGATAAATGGTAATGTGAATTGTGACAATGCATGTTTACTGGACAAAGCACTTGACAGCAGGATTTGAGGTATTGGATTTTGAATTATACAATGATGCTTTTGAATTGTGTGCTTATAGGTTTCTTGATAAAATTAGAGATGCTTTACATTTTTCAGGTTGTGAATGTTGCACAGTTTACTTTTAGGTGCTTAATGACATAGTATCTGGAAAAGCAGCTACTGATCCATCCTTGCTGTTTCGCTTTCTTGTTTTGACATATGCTGTAAGTTTCAGTATATTATGTCATTTAGCTTGGGTGCTATTCCTCAATTTCTTACCTATAGTTGTAAACTTACACCTGTTATTCTGTCTTTGCTTTTAGGTTTCAAGTTTTTTATGGTTTCATTTTCTTGTTTTCTTATTGTTTTAGTAGAATTTATTCCATATGGTGAAAGTAATGTAGCTGTTCAGTCTTGAAGTAGTGGGGCTTCCAAAGTTCACTTGACATTGTAACACAACTTTGAGTGGTTATTTTTTGGACGTGAGATTTCTTTTTTTATTTTACATGTGGTTGGTTTGTTTGTCTACCGTAGGACTTGAAAAAGTACCATTTTTACTACTGGTTTGCCTTTCCGGCTGTTGTTCCAAATGTTCCATTTGGGGCACAGTCAATATCCTACATTACACAGGTGTACAGCCCAGACCAGGTTAGTGAACAGTAATAATATGAATATTGTCCTGTGTTTCGAATTACTATGTTTTCTTCTAATTGAATATAGGGCTATCTTTTAAAATGCTGCTACAACGAATTATTGTATAAAGAATGTTTTCTTGGATTGTGACTTAGCAAGGGCTAATGGTCATTCTGATGTTATGTTGATCAATGCGGGAAAGCCTCAATTGTGGGTAGGGTCTTTTTCGAACTTGGGTGTAAAGCTTTTGTTTTCTGTCAGCAAGCCTCCGGGGGGAGGCGGGAAACGACCTAAGGTTTTTATTGATCTAGTGAATTGTGTGCCTGGCCTTCAAATCTATATGACATGGAACTTGATGGTTTTGTATGTATGCTATTTGATCCTGAATGAGGTTTTATGGAGAGATTGATATTGCATTGATTCTTTAAATAATTTGTTCAAAATATTTTGCTCTGCAATAGTTTATTGTCAATCTTCTGATTAATTTGGTTATTCTTGCATCAGTATGGCTCACTACGCGCCCTCGTTACTCGCCCTTGTTTCCATCAGTTTTTCGCAGACTTTGTTTACTGATAAATGAGCGTGATATTAATGCCATTGACTACAGAAGGTTGCATGGTGACCCCTTATACACTTCTTTACCAAAGAAAAACGTATAATGACGTCTAGTATATTTTCTTGTTAACATTGTTTTAGATATCCGCTTTACAGATTCAATATGACAATTTGCGTGCGCAGCTGGGCTGGGGTAGGTTTCAACATTAGCATTTTGTTTTCCAACGGGCGTCCTGCAACAACAATCTCAAGTCTATGGAGCAAGTTATCTGAATAGTACGACTTTCTGTGGAAGCTATTTTTTTTGCCATGGAAGTTCTGACTCGGACATTATTCTTGAATTACGATTATTGTTCTATTGTTATGTGTGTTTTTGCATGCTACGTAGAGCCAATGCGTATTTTTGAACCTTGCTATGTAGATCCAGCAGTGTTTCTGTTGAAAATTGCTCCATCTGGTCATCTGGAGGTTGATCTTCTATCCAACTGGGAAAATTTTATTGGAAGTTCTGAGGTTTGCGAATCGTTTGAATATAGATTTCTGATAAAGGGTAATATATACTAATCGCATTTAATGTAGGAAGTCATGTTTTACTGGGTAGTTATTCGACGTAGTTTTAAGTGGGAGATATGACTTCAATCTGTGCAGGGTAGATCGCTATAAAAGTGTGGATGCCATCAGACACGCCTACTTTAGGTAACGATCGGGTTCTCTGATCCCAGTACGTTGCCTGAAAATCCAGGATGGCCCCTACGAAATATTTTGGCTCTAGTTGCCTGCAAATGGTATGTGCTCTGTGTGAATCTTCTGTAATTAACTTTTGTTTGTCGGCTTGTGCTGCGATTTAGCTGAGTGTGTTTTTTGTGTTGTTTGTATTTTCTTATCAGCTGTTATCGGCCGCATCATTTTGCAGTGGCTCATGAATAGCTTTTATGTGGCTTTTTGAAGAGAAGCGTTGGTGCTTGAGTTGTTCTGTTGCATCTCCTTGTTTGCTTGTTCTCATTTGAAACAGGGGTCGGTCGCTAACCGATCTGAAAGTCGTATGCTACCGCGATCGAGTGCGGCAGGGCGTTCGAGAAATATCACACAGTTTGGTTATAAGCTTTGGGAAGTTGCCAGAGGTTCAATTTGATAGTGAGTCAAGGTTCCGTTTTACGCTGTGAAGACACATTTTTCTTATATTTTATGTTTTGGGAGCATGTGGGGTGAGTTTCGTTATCTGAGTTTGTATTTTATGAGTTTAATTATCTTAGGCACGGCTTTTATGGGGGTAATTTGATAACGTTCATAAGAACGACGTCTATGTTGGTATATACACGATGGCGATTAAACTCTTTTGTTAACAGCTTCGACTCAAGCAACTGGTTGGGAACTGAACCAACGAGGGAAGATGGGTCCGCGCATGGTCAATCTGAGTGCGACGATGGATCCAGTCAGGTTCGTCTAAATAGGTCGTTTTGAAAGGAAAACGATAAATTATGTATAATACAATAAGACGCTTCTAAAAGCAACGGCGATGGTCTCACATATCTTGTTTCGTCGTTTTTTTAATGTTTGTTCTTATCTATAGTCTGGTTGTACCTTTTTATATGATATTGATGAGCAACTTTATGGCCAGGCCGGGTAATGATGAGTTTCTGGAATCTGAATTAGTTGCGTTTTATGTCCTTTTGATGGCGACGTGTTCTTCCGCTTATCTTTTAGTGTCGGTTTTCTTTTGTCTTTGAACGCGGTGGTAGGGCCGTGTACAGAGCTGCGATCTTGCATTTAGGCTTGCCGAGTCGGCGGTTGACCTAAACTTGAAGTTGATGCGCTGGCGTTTGATGCCCGACTTGAACTTGGAGAAAGTTGCGGCTGCAAGGTGCTTGCTGTTGGGATCTGGCACGCTTGGTTGTAACGTGGCTCGTGGTTTGCTGGTTCGTTCTGATTGTAACATTGTAGATTTTAGATCGTTCAAAGTGCATTTATTTATCATCATTTGATTTAAGCTCCACGCTCTGGATTACGCCATTGGTGTGTGGTATTGATCGTAAGATTTCTAGTTTAAGACTAGCCTACTTTATATCACGCTCTGGATTACGCCATTGGTGTGTGGTATTGATCGTAAGATTTCTAGTTAAAGACTAGTCTACTTTATATCTAGCGCGTCGATTGTGTTTTCCGTATACCACCGTCAGGGGGACGTTGGTAAGACGTGACTCCGTCCTAATGTTCACAATGATTGATCTTCAGGGATGGGGCGTTCGCACCATCACGTTTGTAGACAATTCGAAAGTGTCGTACTCGAATCCAGTCCGGCAGACCTTGTTTACGTTTGACGATTGCCTCAATGGCGGGAAGCCAAAGGCGCAAGCCGCTGCGGACTCTATGAAACGCATTTTTCCTGGCGTGGTGAGTATTTATTTACTTGTATGACAAATGCCATAGCACGTTGCCTACTGATTACGCATTTTTCGGGAATTTTTGGTCGTGGTCTTTATCAGTACGACCATATATATCTTAGCTGTGAGACTACTCACTGATTTTTCACAGCACCCCTCAGCCTTTGCTTCGGCGTGTTTGAAGGCCAGCTGGTTCTGAATAAGTTTAGGTGGTGCCATGTATTGCTGTTTTTTTTTTTTTTTTTTTTCATTTGGCATTTAATAGGGTTAGATTTGAGGCTCGCGTGACTATATCTATGGAGCATAGCTTTGAAGTTTATTTCATAGGCAGATAGTTCGTTATTTAGATCTACCATGCTAGATCAGCTAGTCTTCTGTTTTACATTAGTCGACGTAGAATATGTGCGCTGCTTTATTTCGTTGGATTGTGTAGGTCGTTTACCCGTCCTTTTTAAAGACTGTTTATGTATGTGTTCTGAGTTTCTGGTGATTTCCGGGAGACATGTATTATTAGCCATACTTTACCCCGCGGTTAGAATGCTACTGCTCATGAATTGACGATCCCGATGCCCGGGCATGCCATTGGAAGCGACGGTAAGTTTTCTTGTGTGAATATAAATGAATATGGTTTCTTTGAATATGGCTCAGCGGTGTAATTTATTTACAGAGAATATGGTCAATTTGAGTATGGTTCTGCAGCATAATTTATTTCAAGTGAATATGGTGACAGTGAATATTTGTAAGTGAATAGGGTTAATTTGAGTAAGCTTATGCAGCATAATTTATTTAGACAAATCGCGGTTATAGCGCCGACGAAACTCTAAAGGAAGGCTAGATGGCACGCATTATATATATATATATATATATATATATATATATACATATATATATATATATATACATATATATATATTTGATTATTTATGTATTTATCTATTTATTTGTTTATTTATTCATTGATGTATTTTGGTATTGCTTATTTTTGTCGGGCGTTCCTTGCTATGAATCATTTGCTGTTTAGCTTCGGAAGATTCCCGCATCCAGGCCGACGTTAAGAAGTTAGAGCAATTGATCGAGGAGCACGATGCCGTGTTCCTTCTGATGGATACGAGAGAAAGCAGGTGGTTACCCTCAGTCATCGCTTCCTCCAAGGGAAAGGTATGGTTGCCTCACGTCAATCTGCTCTGACCTATGTGACGATTTAGGAAGGTAATACTGGTCGTGTTCATTCGCGCACCCATTCTGTAGATTGGTGTGCCTCGGGTGCGGAACCACTCGATTAGAGAGCGCAAGCAAGCAAAATCAAACCATATAACTGGAGCCGGAACATGGCCGACTGGAGACTATTGAGAAGTGGAGGATTCCCGCTTTCGAGACTTGTCATGGGTTTACTGCTACAGACGGTTCTGGCTGTAGCATACGTATCTGCGAGCCTTTTCGGTGGTTCAACTTCTCGCGATTCATACTTAGATCGTAATGCTTTAGTGATCTTGATGAGGAAGAGGACAAACTGCTCGCGGTGGTAGTGCAGATCGTGTTTGCGACGCTTACCTTCTCCTGGTTTTTGTCTGGCACAATCTTGGAAACCTGAAATTTAAAATTTTGCCCAAGACGAGGAGGTAGCTCTTTCGTTTTTTTTTTTTTTTTAGCTTGTCGTGAACGCTGCTTTGGGTTTTGACACGTTTATGATCATGCGGCACGGAGCGAAGAAGCCTGCTGCTGCTGCTTCTCCCGACTTGCATACGACAAGCCCTCCGACTGTCCTCACCCAGCAGACTGTCCGGATAGCAGGCGACGACCTGGGATGTTACTTCTGCAACGATGTTGTCGCACCTGGCAACGTAAGTATTTACGTGAAGGAATTTTATACCGTTGGTCGTCGATTGTTGTCTTGTTTGCTTGGCTTGGTTCTGCAATCTCAAGACGAAATTTGTTCCTATATCTGCGACTTGTGAAGTTGTAAGCTGGTAAAACCCGGACAAGATAAGTGTTCAAAGGCATGATCCGCGCAGCATGATGCCGTCTTTTTGTTTCATAGAAATGCAACCATGGGATTGTTTTACAGGGTAGGGTGGTCGTTATTAGAGAGGCTGAATCCTGCCCGCTGCGGTATGCTCAGGCGCTAGCCAGCTAGTTGCTGTGTTGCCATTGCTCATAGATCTGATAAGCTAATACAGATGTGCGCGATTTCTTTGACGGTTCAGGTTATTTGCAACGTTTTGTTTGCCTTCTGTAGTCGACGGAAGATCGGACTTTGGACCAGCAGTGCACCGTGTCTCGTCCAGGCGTTTCCATGATAGCTTCTGCTCTTGCGGTGGAACTGTTGGTATCGATACTCCAGCATCCCCTAGGGTGTGTACGCTTAAAAGCCGTTTGTGCTGATTGTACTTGTCCCCAAACTGGGTCTGTCGATATTGAGTGTGAAAATTTGATGAAATATGAACCTGGAAGATCGTGTGATCTATGAGAATGACTTTTTGGTCATTCGAAAGTTAGCAGCGCGCCCGCCTGTTGGCCCATTGCTTACCTGAATGTTGCTTGCTGGGCGTTTGCCATCATGCCTCGTCATGCCTTCAGCTAGTAATATCCCATAAGGTAGGGAAACCTTCGTTGTGTAAGGCAGGATTTGTATCTATGTCAAACTATGTGGTGTCTTTCATGTAGTGCTCGAGCGCCAGCGGAGACCAGCGCTAATGACAACCATCTGCAAGCCGAGCTGGAGGTGCCTATCGGTATAATCCCACATCAGGTAAGCCAGCCATCGTTAGGCGTCAATAGAAGATTGCCTTTCGAAAATCTGAGTAGCAATTGCTTTCTTAAGACTTTGGTTTGCTTAAATTATGTATTTGTTTTTTTAATGTGACTGTGTGTCGTTTCGTACCAGAGTTCGCTACCGATCAGATAGTGCTGTTCGGGAGGGATTTCTATTTATTTGCTCGATCTGCTCTGGTTATCTGATTTATCTTCAGATCCGCTGTTTCCTTTCTCGTTTCAACTTCGTGCTTCCTGCTACCTTAGCCTTTGACAAGTGCACGGGATGTAGTCCAAAGGTGTGCAAGGAATTTTAATATGTTCCATTTAATAGTCTCGGATCTTCAGCTGTCTTTGCGGATGTTAAAACATTTTCTAGTCCCGACATGTTTGTGCGCGGTCATGTTTGATATTATATATATGTATATATGCATAGATACGTGTTATTAAGTATATATATATATATATATATATATATATATATATATATATATATAATTATTGTCCATATTATATATTCTGTATTACTTCGATGCTATTGCCTTGGCTTGAGACTGTCGGTTTAGACAGGAGAACGGCGCTGCAAAGTCTTATTATACCCTTACTTTCATAACGAGGACTAGACTAAACCAGATATAGTAAACTAGTGGCAAGCACCTGGCTACACCCTCGATGTCATGCTTAACTAGTGCGTGACTGGAGTTTAATGATTCGCGAGACCGAATCTCTATGTATATGTTGTAAGTTCCATGAAGTCTTCTTTGAAAATGAAAGTTGGTTTCATACGTGTCATTTAGCAGTCATTGGAATGGTTATAGGCTCCTTGATGAATTTTTTAGGTCATTAGCGCCTATGAAAGTGAAGGATTCGACTTCTTGAGAAGAGTATTCAATGTGCCGCGGTATTTGGAAGATCTGACTGGATTAACTGAGTTGCACGCTTCTATTGACAACGATGCTGTAAGTGAATCATCTGTATGGCCTATTTGCCTGCCTGCCAGCCTACCCATCTGCCTAGCCTCTTGTTTGCCTGCTTGCCTGTCTGCCTGCCTGCCTGCCTGACTGACTGCCTGACTGCCTGACCGGCATGTCTTCTTATTTTGCTGGTAATTGCTTACTCGCTTATTGGTCACGCTATTGCTGATTTGGGCCGCCTTGATCAGAAGCACAATAACCTGCGGAAAAAAAAGCGAAGAAAATTTTGTGCTGCTTATTCAATTGCAACGGTTAGCGCGACAGTTACTTATAATGTTTTGCCTATAGCCTATTGCAATATGAATACTATATTTTTGCGCAATCATTTTCATCGTCGTCACTACCATCATCATCATCATCATCATCATCATCATCATCATCATCATCATCATCATCATCATCATCATCATCATCATCGT
>QQSS02220699.1:0-10797 GCA_003687565.2 Craspedacusta sowerbii
TGTATGTATGTATGTATGTATGTATGTATGTATGTATGTATGTATGTATGCATGTATGTATGTATGTATGTATGTTTTGCATGTATCTATGTTTTGCATGTAAGGAGGTATAAATATGGGTATGTAATAATTCTTCGCTTGTATTGCATGTAAGTTCTATCTCTTCAGGTCTTTCGTCGACTGATCTCGTCTTTGCCATTGACACATCGGGCGTTTTGTTGCCTGATGACTTTGAAAAGGTCAAGCAGCTTGTGTCTGACTTTGTGAACAACTACGTCGAGTTAAACGTTAAGGTTCTTATCGGGTTGATTGCGTTTGGTGCAACAGCCAAGGAAATAGTTGTTCTTGGAGCGCATCCAAGGAGCAGTGTTCTCGATGCAATTTCAAGAATGACTTACATGAAAGGGGATACTCGAACTGACCTTGCGTTGGAGTTAGCTCTGAGCATGTTTGAACGGAGCCCCATGCACGGTCAGCAAAGGTCGCTGATTGTCATTAGCGATGGACCAAGTACGGATGAGAGCACATTGAGCGGATTCACTTTGGTAAGACGTGCGTCGACTCGACTTAGCAAGTCTCGTGTTCATGTACTCTCAATCGGCGTTGGCGGCCTCGTCGATCAGGTAGAATTGATGACCATGGCTTCTACTCCGAAACCAAGCAATACCATTCAAGTTCCCAGCTTTGATGGGTTGGTCGCCACTAATCAGATCATAGCTGCTGCTACTTTGAAAGGTTAGAGAGCGGTTGATATTTGATGGATTTCCTTTTCTGTCGATTACCTCTTGCCTTAATTTCAACGTTCTCGTGGGTTGTTTTCAGTAAGTTTCTCGTTTTTGTGTGCAAAGTCATTGCTTAATATCCGGAGAACGGAATGAGATTCTGTTGCTCAGTTACATGTCTTTCTTCTCGCTTCTCCAGGTCGGTGTGGTATCAAGAGCAAGGACATTCTGGTCGCTATCGAGTCATCCGCTTCAGTAACAGATGGGCACTGGCGCGAAGTGCAAGCCTTTGTAACAGACTTCGTCACACGACAGCGTGAACTGCCAGAGAACAACTTTGCTTTTATGTCTTTCGGCTCATCTCTCACTTTCGTGGGAAACTATCGTAAGTTTGACACCGACCTGGATGTTCAAAACCTTGTGTCAAAAATTCCTGTTCTTAAAGGCCGTGTAGACTTGCCGAAAGCTTTGTCAGCGTCTTACAATTGGTACATTACTGAAAGACATGGAGGACTCTCAGACGTCAAGGTAATCCTGTTAGTTTCACGTTACCGTGTCCAGGAAGAAGTGTTCGGCTTGCTTCAGCGACACTACCAAGATGAAACTGTGCGACTGATCAACGTGGTGATGACGTTGGAGCTAACGGAGGAAGAGAATGCACAGTTGGCCTTAGAAGAAACGTTTCGAACGGTGTATACCCTGTCCGAGTTGACCGAAGTGGTGAAGAGAGTGAAGAACTTCGGACAGAGCGAGTATGAAACTTGTTAATCACGGAATCGTTCGCTTTCAAATAAAAACAAGCGCTCAAAATCCGTCTTTTGTTTTTTTTTGTCTTTTTTGGGTATTTGTGCCCACTTGAGAACCTCCAAGTCTAACTACTGCAACACAAGACCATGCGAGAATCACTTAAAAATAACAAGCAATTATCCATGTTTGAACACATTCTTGTGTTTTTATTTATCGAATATATTCTTGACATTGATTTTCTTGACATGACTAGAATTCTTTTTAAATACGCTCTATCCAAAACGAGAGAAAAGTGCTAACGATGAATGTCAAAGGCGACTTATGTTTTAATACTGGCTGAGTGGCGATAGATTTCAATAACGTGCGCACGATTTTATAACATGATGATCTTGACCAGTCCTTTTGGTTGGACGAATGAGATGATCGCTTGCTGCGGCGCAACGCTCATAGGGTGCTATGGAATCTTCACTTAGTTTATGTAATGTTCTAGCCGAGATCAACTGAAAGGCTACTCGATAGGCCAACTTGACTCAACGAAAACAGGAGTGTTCAGTGAGATGGCTCAATAGCTCCTGTCAATCTTTATTAAAAGAAACGGTAAACAATCAATAAGTCAATAAAATCGGTGAATATTAAATCAATCAATAAAACCCTACCAAAATTGTAAGAGAAATCCACAACAAATCTAGCCATCACAAATGTCACAAAATATTAGAGAGTCCTGCTACCAAAAGAAATCAAAATGCGTGACTATACACAAAGAACTCGAAGAGAAATACAACTACCTCGTACGTGTCTCGGTGATCAGAGTGAACCAGGCATTCGAAGTGTTCAATTGCAAAACCAAGAAGTACTTGAACATATATAAGGCGTCGCTTGATCTCAAAACATACTCAAGCCCAAACTAGGGCAGTCACTAACATCAATAAAAATGGTTCTCTACCCATACTCTCACGCACGACCCTTCTGAGCCCGGAGAAATAAAAACACTATGTCTTCCCAATGCCGAAGGGCAATGTCGTAAACCAAAGTGAGGAGAAGCAATGATGCGAAGGCGAAAAAAAATTTGAAAGGTAGGCCGCACATGAAAATCCCCGAATACCAGACGTAAGCATCCGATACGCACTGACGATAGCTGATTCACAGCCGGAATGAAGCTCTCCCCATCCCAGCGGAGCCACCACGGTGGGCTAGAAATCCAACTAAATCACTAAAGCTGCTGTTCTCTACATTTTATGTCGATATATCCGACGACGGTGACGTAGGCAGTCTAGCAAAGCAGAGTGTAACAGCAGCAGCTGTCATCTGAAGTCAAACGGCTCTGTGACAGAGTGCAGCAGACTTCTCGCAGACTTCAATAGCCTAAATCGTGATTCGGGTTGCAATTGGTGAAGATCCAGGCGTACCGGATGCGCAGTCCATCGATTCTTGTTGACAGCAATAAAAAATTCGTCGGATGTTGGTTCTAAAAAGCTCTATACGTGTCCACAAATGGAGGCTCGGCCAACTGGTCGATGCTCCAAGGATCGCGAAACTGTAATCGCACTGTCCCGTGTTACCAGGAGACACTCTTCTTGAAGTCAAGAGTTCCCAGTGGACGATGAAGTAGTACAGTTGCTGTTTAGGTCTTCTTAGAAGATTCCTGGAACAGGGTAGCCACAAAAATTGTAAAATACCCTGCTTGACCCTCGACCTCCACTTGGAGGCTATCCTAGTTGGTCGGCTCACAATTAGGGTATTTCAGCTCCTGTATTGCCGGAAGCATGAAGCTTTCAGATCAGGTCATGTCAATCGCAATACTCGCGTTCGATGAAAAGACCGAGACATAACTTGCGCATCTGATGGTGAAGAGTTTCAAGACACTTACGAACTCTTCGATTATAGCACTCGGCTATGCCTCTGTCTCTTTGTTTCCCAGTGTTTATGCGATGCGGTTAGTCTTGTGTTCATTGAGTTTTCCGTACAACCACTGCCTGTGCGGATGCCTTGGCGAATAGAATTCTCCTTTCATTTTCTGGCTTCCAGTTGTCTTAGCAGCATGCAAATATAGCATAATCTGCAACACATATGATTTTATTGCGTTCAAACTTGATAGATCTGCTAATATAATTGACAAAAGTGCTTGCTATACTCACCTTCAAATTAAATTTAATATGAAATGACAGATATCATCACTTTATCTTGTCCAAGATTATAAATTGGATTACAACGGTTTTTTTATCCTCACATGGTCATGAAGACCCACCATCCCTTTGTTCCGTACGTTCCAAACTTTCAATGTACTCCTAAACATGTTGTCACGTTCATCCTGACGTAATAAAGCGGTACGAAGAGGACCATAGTTTCTTTGAACTTACTCCTGGGTCGAGTAAATGTCCGTTAAAACAGCACAAGCTGGCAAATCCAACCATACTTGTAAATAAGCAAGATGCGTTTCCGGCTCCCTTTCAAAACGCTCCCTGTATTATTTTGCGCTTAAAATGTCGATTATTCAAATATTGTTAGAGTGCTGACAATATTTCGATCCTGACATAGTACCTACAATGAAGGCCCTTGCAATTAACGTTGTGCAAAATTCAGCTTCAAGCCAGAAACTGACTGGACATTTAATGTAGTCTCAACAAGGGATATTCAAGATGGTTGGACAGAACAGTTTGTACTAGTCAACAGCTTTTCTTGGTGGCGACCCGATAATAGCAATAGTAGTACTGAGACAGGCTTGACAAAAACGAGTAATTAAGGTTCTAGGGAGAATCTTAATTTTCGCAAGGCAGCAACTTTCTTGCCGTATTGAGCATTTCTCGGTGGTATTCGGTACCGTGGGAATAGTCGGTAAGAAGTTGACACATGGCCTTCTTATCACGAAGGATCTTAGTTGACCTCAAGGTTGGGTGCTATCCATGTAAAGGCTTGGAAATTAATGCCTCTCATGGAGCGAGTGACTCTGGACGAATTTGGAGCTGCTCATGATAGCCAGCTGAAGGGTTTAAATTTCCCAATGAATTTGAAGAAAAGCTTGTTCGAGCAAATCACATCGCAAGGTGATAGAGACTTAAGTTGTCTGAGTGTTGAAGGTAAAGTACATTTCCCTTGTTTTGGGTAAATTAGTAGAGGCATGACTTGTCTATGGTATTGCTAATTTGATTTACAAACTATATCCATAGAGCCGTTCCGAATTACATATCAGGCCGATAGGGTACTGTGGTTTTGTGTTTAATCAAGAGCGATTGCATGCATATACTTCTCATCAAAATGGGTTAGTATAGCTTACGTCAGGGTTTGCTTGAGTAGCTTTTTCTAAGACGTGGGAATGCAGTGGTTTTAAAATGCATGATTTCGTGTTACTCTGTTGATCTTTATGATTGTCAGTATTGCCATGCTACCAGCATTTTTTTTTTTAGATGGTAAGATAAATGCTCATGCTTGCTGAAGTGTTGCTACTAGTCTAATGTTTGATTTCGTCCTAAAATTTGGTTAAAGCTTTATCTCTGTGTTGTTTAGGTGATTTAATTGTTGCAAATAGATCAATTACGAAGGGATCAAAAGTTTTTGTGTTTGATCACATTTGGACGTCTGATGGCTCGTATGGTGCATACCATGACTTGCAGAAAGATATTGTGCTTGCAGACAAGCTTGCCGATATGTTTAATGTGCCAGACAAGATTGATGTGGCCTCAATGTTTTGTTATGAACTTGAAGCCAAGTCCTTGGCCGAGTTTTGCAGCTGTGGGTACAATTTGGCAAAAGAAGTTTTACAAAAGCAAAGTGGTGATCTAGTTAGTGCAGCTATTGAGCTTTCAGTTGGAAAGCCCTGCATTGAATTGACTGAAACTAAGAAAGATGCTGGCATAAAATGCTCTTTTGAAGAGTTTAAGATTGCAATGCTAAGTGCTGGTTATTTAGACAAAAAATATGATGTGAATGACGACTACATACACAAAATGTACAAGAGCTTTTTGAAGCAAGGTGATGGATCTGGGATTACTAAGCATTATAATTGGTTAGAGGATGACAGTGAAGGGGTTATATCAGTCTATGTATCAGTTCCGACATCCATAAAAAAGACTGGGATATTAAGCAAACTTACAAATAAGTCATGGAGTTTAGTGGTAAATGGATCAGAAGTCATTAATGGTGAACTTGGCGGACTTGTAAAAGTTGATGACTGCTACTGGTCCATTGAGTCCCCAGGAGTATTCTGTATGACACTAGAGAAAGTCAATTCAGAAGGAAAATGGAAAGTAAGTTGTGAGCTGAGTAGTTAGCTGGTTATCCAGCTATGGTGCTGCTTTATTGCTGGATGTTTTAAAATCATAATTCTCTTTCTATAGGGTCCGCCTCATTGCATACATATCTGAGTAAGTCATTTTTTATTTGACCTCAGCAGAATTATGCTTCATCTGAATTATGAAACAATCACTCTGTCAGGAAGCATTCAAAAGCACCAAAATTCAATTTTTTTTCGTGGTGAAAGTATGATCCAACTTAGAAGAATTTCTTCAATAGACAAGCTTAGCAATATTTATATTAAGTCACAAATATTATGTTGAATCAAAATCCTTTATAACTGATTGGCATCACCTATTCAACTAATCATGTTGATCGTTTTGTGCTAGCTTAAGTCGCCAAGCGTTACTAGTCTGTTGAAATTTTTAGTCTGTTTTGTCTTTTTACGTTGCTTTTTGACCTAAATCAAGGAATTTATCATTGATTTGACTTCCACTCATTGGCCTAATAATAGCAATGGCAATCAGAGCTTTTTCTGTAAGTCATGCATGTGTATCACTACAGAGAGCCTTAAAATCCATTGCTCGCAACTTCATTGAAAATGACTTTCTTTAGGTCATGCTTGATCTAAAACATGACCCAGCTGTGGCCAGCATTGCCTTTTGATCCCTCTGTCATTTCATTTGTGGTATTTGCAATATCTTGCACTGCCAAGACTTACTTGTATCATTTGTTTTGCATTTGATCCACATTCTATTGGGCCCCAAGTGTTTGTGGAAAATTTTTCTCTCCATGGTTAAAGTATTGTCTTTGAAAGCCATGTTTGCCTTATATACATATACTTTGAGAAACTTTTGCAGTAGTCGGATATCTGTGGATCACTTTGGTTCCAGCTTTTTGATTTGGTAAAACTGGTCTTTGCTTGACTGTTACCTAAGTAAAAATGCTGTGAACCATATTTAACCCGTTCTGTAAAGCTGAAATGATTTATGGTTCTAAGGATAATCATTAGTAGTCAATAATCTTTACCAGATGGTATTATTCCATATCTGACCAGGAGTTTTATAGATGCATGGCAGTTGCACACACACGCGCTTACACACACGCAAACGCACACGCAAACATACACCCAGCCATTGCACACATGAAATGCAGGTCTAATAAAACTTAAGAATGTTTCAGCCTAATCTCATCGTGCTGGTTAGACCTACGTCTGGTCTTAGCTTCAAGTTGCACACTCTATTGAAATAAGCTATCATCAAGGTTCTGTTATATGTATAGAATCCATTTGGAATATATTTTCTGGCACTGCATCTTGGAATGGTTGTAACTGTGTTTTTGTTTATGCAGAGTATTTAGTCACTAATTCTTCTATCCTGGTTTAGACTTTGATCAGTGGAGAAATCCAACTGTCTTCAACTGAAGTGGCAAAGCATGTTTGGGCAAAAGACGTATCCAGAAGCATGTACTTACAAAGCATTTTAGACAAAATGTGGTACTTTAATCAAACATATAGCTTGCTTTCTTCTAATGGGAAGACATGAGAGCCAGTTTGGTATGTTATGGATACGTCTGGAAGAAGTTTCCAGCATAGTGACACGCCCAATATGAAGTGCTCGCCTTTTTTGTTTGTTCCCAAAAACCAGGCATTCACGATTATGTGGCCTCTAGAGGACATTGCAGAGGGTTCAGTTCTTACCAGAAACTTCATTCCTCAGATTATGCAGAATGAGACCCTGCCTATATGCAAAGCCCGGTTAGATGCCTTTGCTAATGAAGATCAATCTCTAGAGATTCTAAGTAGGGCTAGTCACTTTATTGGGGGGTCTTCTGCTGGAAACTCAGAGACATGTCGAATATCTTTCCGCAGTTGTGAAGTTGGTGTAGATTCCTCTAGCCTGGTTGTGGGTGGCAAGTCGGTTTGGAGTCCTGTCTTCCTGCGAGATCTCGCTGATAAGAGATTGCCGTTTACGTTGTGTATGGAAAAAGGCGTTGCAGATGCGCATTTACTGAATCTTGATGAAGTCCATCTCATAATTGATTCTGAAGTTTTCTTCGCTTCTGATGTTTTTTCAAATCTCGAGTATGCCAAGACGTATTTCCGGTTCGTAATGGATTCTGGCAACCCTGACTTGCTTTTGCTGTCCGCATCTTACTTCTTGCCTAACCAGCTGGTAGAGTTCCATGATGCTATGTGTTTGTCGTCATCTCCGCTTTACTGGATATGCAGGCCTGTGGATAGGGGTACTTTACAACTATTGCCTTTGGTATCAAGCCACTATGCAAGACTTGCTCGGCTCTGCGAAGCTGGTGCTGTAGTAGCTACAAAATGTAAGTATTTGTGACGTGTATTATTTGTTTTGAGTTTTGAAGTTAAGTTATATAACATCGTCAAGCGGTTTGGAATTTTTCCAACATCTTTTTTCTGTATTCTACTGGGGTACATCAGTCTCAGATGAACCAGGTAATCCATTACCTCCTTGTTGAGAATGCTGCATTTTATAATGCGCTTTTGGAGTGCACGTCGGATGTACGTGTGCAATGAGCTTCTTTTGATGGAAAATCTTGCTGTTTAATAAAGAAAATGTTTTAATCTTTTTTCCCATGCGCCGATTAAGGAAAAATCATTCTTAGACTCTTACGTAATTCCAACGATTTTCGGCAACATCTCTCAGTGTTCTTATCCAAAAAACGCAAATGATCCACTTAGGCAATATGGAGTGTCACTTAAGTTCTTGATATCGGGAATGTACTTCATGATCTGCAGCCAATGGTGGTGGGTCGTTCGCGAACCGGATGGATGGATGCGTATCTGTGACTTATGGTTGATTAGTGATATATGGGATGATTACGTGATCTGTGCTCGAAAGGGTTGGTTGGTTTGTTCTGTTATATATTCTTATATTCTTTAATTGATTAATTAATTATCTTGGTAGAAGAGTATACATTCTGAGCATGTGTATGCTAGCTTGCAAGTACTTTATTAAGACAGGCAAATTTGATATTTCCTCTTTCAGATATTCCGGATCAGCCCGTTTTTCAAAAGAAGAGGTTTTCGCTTCTATATTCAGTCGTTATAGATGTGGCCTCGCGGGATGTTTTCATATATGGTGTGCCTACTATTCAGCTGTGCAAAGATGCTTGGGATCCGGCTGCATTTGTGAATGAGTATGATAGTTCAGCAACATTACCGGTAGGTTTCGAGATCTCTGTGGCTAGCCAGGATGGCGAATTCTATAAAGATTTTCAAATCGCTATGGATCAAATTTTGCTTCGCCAGAGTCCTGGTTTAAAGTGGGTCGATTATCAGGAGCGCGTGTTTAAGGCTATCGGAAACATTGGCAAGGCAGTGAGCTCAAGTATGCAGGCCACCTTCCTGAAGCCAACTGTGGTACTCTTTGGTGCACATGTCATCCTCGATGAAGCAATGCGGCCTTTCATTACTGACGTGTGTGGCAAAACAACTCTTCCTAATATAGGCGCCTTGACGGATGTTGTGGCTTTATCTATGGGAGTTAAATCTCACAATTTTGCGTGCGTTTTATGATCGGAGGTTGCTAGTCAAATAATATTTACCTATCCCTGTAGGTTTTAGAAAGGCACTTGAATTTTTTCGGTCAAAAGCGGATCTCCGTTCGAGTGTGCTTTAAAACTTCTGACATGCTAGATTAACGTAGCTATTTATCTGCCTGCATTCTTCTATGCCTCAGCGCGTTTTTGGTATATACTGTATGCGATTTGTTTCGTATGGTTCTAAATTTTACTGCTTCCGGTAATTTACCCTAGAGGAAGGTTTTGCTAATTCGACGGACGTTGATGATGCTTGGACAATGGAAATCAAGATTTCGTTGTGATGGATTTCATAAAGGATTAGCGTGCTTCCTTTTTTTCTTACAAGATCGGCTTTAGTTTTACTTTGTTCATTGGTTCGGAGAGTGAGGATCGTAAACAGGAGGCTTACACGTACTTAATTAAAATGACATACGCCTTAGATATTGAGAAAGAATATATTCTGATGTCTGAATCAATCGGTAAGAATGTGATTAGCTGAACCTTTTGCTATATATATATATGGATATATATATATATATATATATATATATATATATCCAGTACAAGGGTTAAATGTTGATTGGAGGCCAGTTAAGACTCCAACCAAAGTCCCTTGGCCGGGAGTAAACGTACGTAAGACTAGCCATTTGATTAAATGTTTATTTCCGTGGATTGTTATCTTAAAAAAGTTTGTCATTGGTTAAAAGTTTGTTAAAATATTGTTTTTCTATTTAAAGATAGTGCTTCTGCGTTGTGTGGTAACTTTCATGTTGATTTCTTATATGATACAGGCGTATTGAGTAAGCTAGAGATCAGAATCCACAATTGTTGGAAAATATGGTAGGTAAAACTCCTTGTTATGCACTCGTTCTGTGATGATGTCTTGTCTGGTGCATTTCCTTTATTCTTCTCCGTTGTTGCTTTTCTAAAATTCGAAAGGTAGTTTTATGTATTTTTTTCTGTTTGTTTTACAGGGTAAGGCTAAGAAAGCAAGAAAGTTTGCTGCTGTCAAGAGAATGATCAGCGCCAAGGATATCCGCATGTAATATGCTTAAATGTGCAGTTCATGACCATTTCGTTTATAAACGGCGCTCATTTATGATCAACGACGTTGCTTGTTTTTGCCTAGCTGTACTTTCAATCGAGCTGCTAGCACATGAATCGTTTCCTTTTTCTGCTTCTTTGGTGATTCCCATGTAAGCCGAAAAGTGCAGCCCCGTCCTGGCTGATAACATCTGAGCTTTATTTATGCAGTTGTGGCTGCGAATTTCTGGCTCAGGATTCTGATGGTTGGGCCGATGCGTTTAGATTTCAATTGCAAAATTTAATGAATAGACGTTACCCTCATAAGATTGCCTTACAAATTCTCCACCTTGTTCTTTTTTTTTTTCTAGCAAAAGCAATGAAAAGAAGCAGAAAGAAAACGAGAAGAAGGCTGCGGAGGGCTCCGTCAGACACTTGTACGAAGTGTTTCGTCATCATCATCATCATCATCATCATCATCATCATCATCATCATCATCATCATCATCATCATCATCATCATTATC
>QQSS02220720.1:0-22657 GCA_003687565.2 Craspedacusta sowerbii
TAATAATAATAATAATAATAATAATAATAATAATAATAATAATAATAATAATAATAATAATAATAATAATAATGAAACACGGAGATAAATGGGTTGCAAAGAAGGAATCATTTTGCCGCGCCAAGGCTCCATTCAAATTCAATGTTTCCAAAATCAAGATCAGGAAACTCAAATAAAATGGCACAAAAGCATTTCTGCTTATGTCATCGTGGGTCTTCGGATTCTGTTTCATTTTCCTTAACAGACGAAAGAGATATAAAAGGATAAGATCTAAACCGACTTTGCAAAATAAGGCTAGCAAGATCTGCAGTACGAATGAAGCTCAAAAGCGAAACATTCTTGCTGAGCGCAGCCTTTAAGAGATCGATGACGCATCACAAAGACCCTCAAGTTTCCCCAAAACTTCAAAGCTCCATCTTTCCTCAGATGAAGGTCATACGAACTGCAAACAAATATTCACAGTACTTGCAATATTCACACTTTTGATTGACTTGCAGCAAAGACAATTGGCGAGTTTCCCGGCTTCGGCTTACAACAGTTACGTTAAAAAAAACTAAAGAAACAGTGAGGTTGCAACTTTGCTTAGTAGCAAAAAATACGAGATGCATCTGGGATTTTAATTATTGCAAGCGGACGTGTGACGTTGTGATTCGCGCATTGGACTCAGAATTGGATGGTTACGGGTTCAATCCCTTGCCAGGGCGACCATCTCGAGGTCGCTAAAATAACTACATGTAAAAAACTACACTTTCCTGAGATGTACTAGCCCCGTGTCGAAGTCTAATAAGAAATTCTCACAACGGGCTGAGTGCTAAGGAAACTGAGATGAGCACCACCTAATGCCCCGTTCCCCCCGGGGGCTAAAAAAACGGAGTTAAGAAGGCACCGATCGGAGTGAGATGGAATGATTACATGACTCTTATAAGGTCTATGGAAAGTGGGTTATAACCGATAAATTATTAGTGTGTGTATGTAGCGCAAATTGAAATAAATAAGCATCCTAATAAATCTTATGGGAACAGGCAAATAGAAATACTAACAGAAGACAAATAAACACAATATGTATGCATCTTGTAAAATACATCAATATGCATCTTGCAAAAATTCCAAATACATGTACATTAACGAAAATGCAATTGCTTACTAACCAACTGGTCAGCAAGGAGAAGAACAGTCTTGATACTAAACTTCCTGTTGCAAAAATTGAATAAGTCTTCCAAACTCGGACCAAGAAGCTCCATCACTAAAACATTGTAATCTCCTTCTGTACCGCACCACTTGATGGAAGGTATACCCACTGTAAGTGAAAACAAGATATGATACATATAAAAATCAGCAAACCATCAAAGAACACAGACTGAATACATAAATGATACAATGTACAGTATATAATGAACCTAAAGCACAAGTTACTAGAACTTGCTTTAATGAATTTTTAGAATTAAGCTAAAATAAATTAATCAGTAATTGGGGCATAGAATTTCTTGCTTGATGTGAAGAAAAAGTAGGTAAGGAGCTGTACGAGATTGAGCATTTTGTACAGACACAGAACATGTGGCGCACAGCTCCCAAGTGAGAGCCCAATACAAAGCGAAACTGTGGCGCTAAAAAGGATTTTGCTATGGTATGAAAAGACTGAGAAGTTATGTGATCAATAGCGCCTAAAGTAAATAGATTTCAAAGGCCTAGGTGGGTGGAACAAAAAAGGTATAGAGGTTGGCTAAAAAGCAGCAGACAAAAAAACTAAAGGAGGAAGTGCAAAATACTAAACCTAACAATCTATAATTGAAGTAATATCAATATACTGAAACGGAAAGATTTAACCATCAAATAGTCCTTAAAACTGCTCCAAAGCAAAGGATTAGAAACGAAAATATTTTTTGGAAAGCCAAGAGGTAATTAATACTAAAACTAAAAAGGTAAGCAAACGGAAATATACCTCCACCCTGCATCATTCTGTAGAACTTTGCTTCAATGTGTAACTGTGGGTGCTTTGTTTTCAGGCACTCTAGCTTAATAGCTACCTCTTCATTATTTTGGATATTGGTTCCTGTAAAGACATAATCAAAACACACGTTAAGTAATTTTGCCAAAGATAGTCATAACATTCAGAGGAAACAATGTGTAAAAAGACCTCAACTCAGTTACTCAAACTTAGCACTTTGACTACACGGTGTAAGAATCTATAGTCCTTAATCTGGAATGCGAATAACATACAAAGGCAGGCTGAAAATTAGCTACATTGAACCCAAAGAATATACCCATGCATTGCCGACTCTGAATCAGTTATCTCAAAAGCAAACAAGAGCTTAATTTACTAGGCTGATTATCAATACAGTGAAAACTGTGAATTCAGCATTTTATCTTCCAGATCTATCGACACTAAGGGGTTATATAGTATTCAATGTCATGGATAATGCTAGAGCTCATTTTTCTTCACAATGACAAAGATCCTAGTCACAGGTGAAAGCACTTGAAAGCAGGTAGGGCTTAGTTTTTGAAATTCTAGTCAAAGGTTTCATGAGCAGAACAATAGCTCCACTTCTGCAATTGGAACAACATCGCCAACCACCATATAGTTAACAAACTTGGCATACAATATCTCATCCAATTAAAAAAAATTATGAACAGCCACATAAATAGCACCAAGTAAAAACCAGCACTTAAGCAGAATACAGTTTCAAAGCTACAAAACAGCTACCACCAAATGTAGATTGTTAGATGCAAATAAGATGCTTGCAAAACGCAAACCTTCCCAGCCAACTACTGAACTTATCAGTGTCTACTATGAAATATTCCTATCACACAATTAGAATGTTTGACATGCTCAATCAGCTTGTACCTTGGTACCTTTCCACCAAGTACAAAACTTCTTAAGAATGCAAAACGAATCTTATAACTGTAAAGTTTGGTTTGACCAAGAGCACATATAGCATAGACAGGCTCATATCACACGAGTATGCGCCACACAAATAGACTGACATCAAATGAGCACATGCATAAGAAATTGGCAAAGTTAAGAAATTCAACAGGCCCTCCGTTCCCCAATTGCCAGATGCATTTCTCCCTGTCTGGGGCTTGTCACTGATGTGCATGGAAGCCATAGTCATATGAAACCCAAGGCATTACGCAAGCATTTTACACCTACACCAACAATTAAGTAGCATGTTACTACGAGGATTCAGATACTACATTACTCTAAAGAAACGCAGACATGGTCATAACACAATGACTGTACATGTGACCAAAAATACACAAAAATATGATGCCAACTCATCAGACTCAAAGGTATAGACAGGAAAGACGTAAATGAGAGATCTTCCAGGAAAGATGCTCAGAAGATATCTATAAACGAACTTATATCTTACAGCTGGTAATGCTACATTTTAAGAAAAGTTTGTGGCTGCAAGGGATTTTTAGGTGCTGCCTATTAAATTACATTGGCATTCTTTTGCGAGCTTCTCTTTGGTTATTAAAACGCAATATAATTAGCAAATCTCTTACACTACATGGAATCTTAAGCAATCTATTTAGGAATCATGGAATCAAAACTATTATGTATTGGTAATTTTTGTTCCTAATAATGTTTTGGTTAATGTTCTGGTCTTTGAATGACTAAAACCTGTTTTTGTAAAGCGGTATATACTAGAATAGGCTATGCCACTTAGCAATCTCTCCCACTTTTTACTTAAAGTTAACGGTTGTCGATTTGCATTAAATGATTGTGCTGTTGTTGTGGTGGTGGTGGTGATGGTTGGTGTAGATGCGTATCTGACCTTGACTAAAGATTAAGACTAAAACCTTATTGCGATAACCAAAACAAGCGCTCCAGAGCAAATAAACCCAATGAAAAATTATAAGCAGATACTATTCGCTTTCTGTTAATTCACCATTATTTAACAGATGACAAAGGATAGAATGCTTTGATTTTTGCAAACAACTGCAACTACGTCTTACCTAGGTAGATGTCACCGAAGGATCCACTGCCTATTTTGCGCCCAAGGCGATAGCGGTTTCCAACTCGAAGCTCCATAACCACTTCAGAGCTACTGATGGGACCAAATATTCCTCTCAAACACACCAAAGTTTTTAAATCTACTACTGAAGTTTGTCAGAGAACATCTTACTATAACTATGGCCTTACAAGTTATTACCAAAAGCCAAAGCGATCTCAAACGGTCTTTGCGAATCGGGGTAACCAGGGACAACTTCGTTATAATCAAATAAGTTGGGTCCTTATAAGGAAAGCATAAAAATAAACTTGACTAAGGGGTCTGGGAATGACGTGTTGACATGGCTGAAAGTCCCCCTTTCAAAGTATGCATTGAATTTTGGCCCCAACGCTTAATGAAAGCTTGTTGTTGGTGATACGGTCGGTTATGATAATGGTTTGGGACATACATAGTTTCCCTGATGGTGAGGTCAATCTGGAACCTATGTGCTGTATTTGCACTTGTATTTTGGAAGATCTGTTGAGTCGCCATGTCACCATGTGCGTTTCCCAACGTATCAGAAGCTTGCTGTCGAATCAAAATTTTTTTCCATCTTGTGGAGCGCCTATTGGAAAAAATTATATTCGCATTGATCTTTCAAGGCCTTCTGCTTTTGTCACTCAGGTTAGTATACAATTTTTTAGTCTAAATATTTTCTTTTCACAGCGTTTCGACTGTACGCAACCTACTTCCTTGAGCACTAATCCTGATGGTAAACATTCTACGATGAAGGGGGTTTCACTGGTTCGTTAACTGTTAACATCAGTCATGAGTTTTTAAAATACTTTTGCTTTGATAGAACGTGCGAACGAGCTAATGAGTCGCATCAGGAAACTGGAAGTGGTGGTGAACGGTTTGGTTACGAAGAAGTCACCGACATATCAGAGCGATATTCATATTTGCCTCGACCGAAAACTGACACAGGTCCTGTCGATACGATCGCTTTCTCTCCGTTCTGCCTTTTTTATTCACCCCATGTCGTCTTGCGCCTCTATGCAATTCCGGACTGTGAGTTCTCCATAGAGAACCGTGAATTTAACTGGTGACGGCTCGGATTCAGCCGATTCGGTTCAGTTGCTCGATCTGCGAATGATCATGCCGACATGCCGCGAAGGTGAATATGGCTGTAGCTGCACGCCAAGATACTTCAATTAATTGCCTTCGAATAGTTTTTTTCCTTTCTAGAAGCTTTGAATTGCTTGAAGATCGGTCGAGCTCATAAAGGAAAGGCTTAGGGTTAGGGTAAGGATTGGTAGTATCGTTAGAGTATGGGTCCTGGGTTTCTGTCAGATGTAAGCAACAAATAAGTAAGTAAATAAATAGATAACATGCGAGCCCAAGCTTTTCCAGTGGCGCTCATCCGATCCAGGTCTCGCTCTCTGTTTCCTATGCTTTCCTGGAGCTCGCCTGTTGGAGATAGACAGACGGCCAGTCAAAACGGTCTTGGTAGCGATCGGCTCACCCTTTAAGGCCACGCATACCCAGTTAATGTTGATGACAATCTTGACAGGTGACCGGCTGTTGATTCTTTCCATACCGTGCCCGAAAGCTCCAGTTCGCCGTCGTCTGAATCCGATACGTGATAGTCGCTTGCGTCGAAACAACTTGCGGTGTTTGTTTCAGCTGATGTTTATCTATTTCAGCTGCTTATATTACCTATTTCAGCTGCTTATATTATCTATTTCAGCTGCTTTCGCTTCTTTTCTCTGCCATGGCGAGTGAGATTCCTTAAAGGTGAAGCGTAGCAAGAATGAGCGGTTCAAAACACATACGGAGCCGCATCCCTGTGCGCAGGAGCGTTCAGCCTTCGGTTATGCGTTGCCACGAAAAGATCATTGCATTGCTGAGCATCGGATCGGCGCGCAAGCGCGGGAACAGCTATGAGCTGAGTCAAGATTGCCGCCAGCTATGGACATCAATTTAAAAAGTCGTCTAAAGGCTAGCACCGGAACAATGTTGACATTGCTTTTGAAGGAAGCAAGAATAGATTAAGGCAGTTTTCTTCGGTTTGGCGAAGACTTTCTTTCTTCTGGATCGAGTCTGCATCTTTTATAGAATATTATATAGATTACATACAGTTTATGGAATCTATATCTTGTATCTTTAGATCTATATCCTTTTGCCTCGGACATGCAGTTCACCGTCAACGGAAGTAAAATTTACTTTGGAAAGAAAACGATTTGTTACGGAGCTCTACCCCAAAACCCACTTCTGCGCATGCTTATTTGAATAAAAAAAGTTCTCAATCTACGAACGGAGAATTCTTAGCAGCTTTGCAAATTGTAACAAGCATGCCAGTGCCTTATTAGATATTTTAAAAATTCAGGCTGTGACCATCATTCCCTCTAACGAACAGCATTTGCGTGACTAACTAAAACAGAGAGGAGCTGCTAAATAAAAACAAGCTTGCAGAGCTTAGAGGAGAAGCTGCCTTTTGTACTAACCTGGCACAGGGCATTTGCTAACATAACGAAAATGCTAAACTCCTCATAAGATCACATGTTCCAAAAGTACTTTTGATTTCTAGGAAGTCCTGTTCACTCATAGTTTTCTTTGAACAATTGTCTGGTTTGGTCATCAAGCATGAAGAAATTTCGGACATGACCTCTGTGCAATGTGAAGCGGGGAAGAGCATACTTTCTGTGTTCGTCCATGAGTGGCATGATCAAAATGAGAAGGAAAAAGTCTGAAGGTACTGCTATACCGCTGGCTGCACGTGTGGAGAACTGGCGTTATTAGTGCTGCTGAATGGTGTAAACACAATCTTATGTAAGTCGGTTACGCGAGCAATCAACTGAGCCATCGTTTTGATGACTATCGCTCGGATTCTCTTTTCAAACCACCCAGACAAAACGAAACACCCACTTCGCCTACAGCAAAAAGTGCAATTTCATCGCGGACTTGTGGCTGACTATCCCGCAGTGCGGGGTCAGTGACGCAGATGGACTCTACCGAATCATTGAAGATAGGTGGATACCTCGAATAGGAACATTGCACCCTGAATGCATGAACTTCGAGTTTCATCATAACAGATACTTATAACGATCTATTATTTGGCTAATAGTATATTTTAGTTTTTTTCTCTTGCTGTTCTCCATGTGTGTGCATTGTCGTCGTTCAAGTTTATTTTTTGTGCGCGAAAATTTTTTCTCTTTCAGTATCTCTGGTTTCAATAGTACAACTTTTGTAATGACTTTACCGTGTCATGATTCTACCCCGACCGCTTATTAAGTTTTACTCCCTACTCAGTATGGGCTTAGAAAAATTGCGGTACTGAGTTTGGTATCCTTGAGTTGGTCGAAAATGTTACAAAATCCATGGATAACAAGCAATAGCGGTTTTCTAAGACTAACTAAAGGCATTTGACACCTGAACATAACTTAGTATTGAACAAATTTTTGCTATATGGTTCCTCTAAAGAAGCACTTACATGGTTTACATATTATCTATCTGACGGAAACCAGTGTGTGCACCTAAAGAAAAGCACTACAGATATGCTTCCAATTAAATACGGAGTCCCTCAAGGCTCAATCTTAGTTCCTGTTGTTTCCGGCCATAGCATGTTCAACTCCTAAATCAGGGGTAATTCTTCAGACCGACGACAAATGTTGTCTTTGCTCGTAAAACAAACAACTCTCAATCTCTGTTTGTAATAGACAACTAGAGAATTGACTTAAATCAACCGATTGTCGGTCAATAGCAAGAAAGTAAGATTCAAGTTTTCTTGGCCGAGAATTACATACAAACAATGTGCCACAGGCTTTTCCAAGTCTATCAACTAGATGGGAGACCAATCAAGCTACAGATCTCTATAAGCATAGGGTTTATTGCTAGGGCAAGAAAGAATTCAAACAGCAAAGCAGCTAGGTCTTTATATTTATCATTTTTTCACCCATGCTTATCGTACACGGCAATTAAGCTTATGCTAGTACACACCAAACGCGGTATTTGTGGAATAAAATAAAATTTAAAAGTTTCAAAGGTAAAAAGAAAGAGGCCATACGCTAGGGAGCTTTGAAGACGAGATGCAAATTTCTCCTTTAATTACCTCAAATTCCAACTATTTGGTGAACCCCAAAGATCCTATTGATTTCTTTGCTTAGCAAAGTCATGCTATTATCCTAGCAAGTTCACGTGGCCTGTATATACAAGCGCCAGTAAAGTTTCACATTTTTTAATTAGCCAAGTCTCTCCACGTACGCACGTAGGAATTCAACAATTGTGCCTCATCGTGGTACGCTGAAAAGATCAAACTAACATTGGACGCGCTGAAACGAGGTGCGCTCTGTCGTTGTTCAGCCGTTCTTTTGAGGAGAGTTTTTAGTGGTGATTGATTTATGCAGACATTTGGCTCGTGAAGGTATAACTGGTGTCGAAAGTATCAGCAAAAAACTTCAGCATCTCGTTTTTTTAACTGTTGTTCGAGGAGAAAGGTTACCCAAAACCAACATTCATGAGTAGTGAGTAGTGGATCACCTGCCTTGCTTTCTAATGGATGATGAGCACCACGAGTCAAAAAATCTCCAAACATCGACTATTTCTTTGTACAAGATTTGACAAGCCGTTATGACGAATTAAGACAGCCTTCAGCAACTGTAAGAGTGAGATTGTGGAACAGGAGGCTGGAGAGAAGACATGAACGTTCTCTACCACCTCACTTGCGTCTTCCGTCACTGCACTGAGAAGAATGAGTTCCCCTTCGTGAAGGTTCAACAGATCCCTAAACGTCAGCAATGCGCGCTGGAACTTGCGTTTATTTCGATGCGTGAAGCCTGGAACAGCCTACGCAATGCTTGCCCATTCATTTTGTATGCATGGCCTAACCATTGGTTCAGCAGTCTATCGTTTCGCGCTAAAAGATCTTGATGAGCTATTAACAGCTTCGAATGACTACCAGAAACGTCTCAAATGCTTACAAAACCCAATTCAAAATATGTGACACATCTATGAATTGGTTGAACCAAACAGTGGAATGAGCTACAAAACAACAAAACAACAGTGAGCGTAGTTTGTCTTCGTTGGACAAAAAGGTGTTAAAAGTTTTCAAATCAATAAGTGCGCGGGTTTTATTGAGCGAATCGTGTTAAAAATAAGATTTTATGTAGTCGCTCTCACTCTCTTGAGCGAAGCGTTCCCCCGTGCTCCTTTTAGTAAGTCGATAATCCAACGAACTCTGTCTTAGGAGTCTGGGCACCACTCCCACAATGCATCACGTCATAATCGTGTAACTTGCCTCCACCGCGACTGGCATATCATCGGAGCACTCGCAGCTGAGAAATCCAGTGCACAGAAAAGTTAGGGTATTTTCAGTAGAAATTTAAGTCAATTAAGTGTTCATAAATCGCTTTATGATGTCTGGGTACAGTTCTTTGCCTACATCGTTTGGAAAAGATCGCAGTTACGATCGTGACCGAAGAGAAGGAGGTGGAAGTGGTGGCGGGTGAGTTCGCGCGGGTGGTAGTAAGAAACTTACATCGCGTTTGGTGTGGGTCACGTATACTCATGGTTACTTTGGCGTTCTGTTTTCATGAAGCTTTTGACAAGGTGCTGTGACTTAACTGACGATTACGTCTAGTGCATATGGTAGTGCACGTTTTGAGCACGAAGCTTAAGCCGCCAAGATTGCGGGCATTTAGCGTTGTATCGACTTCTTAAAGTAAATGCCATGAGTTCTTTTGTTGTTAAGTTCTTACTTGAGAAATTTGAATGCAGGCAGGTGCAGTTCCTCTTTACAAGCAGATATAATAGAAGGAAGGCAACATAACATCTAATTTAGTTGATTTCGCCTAATTTTAGATATGGAGGTGGCAAGGGTCGCTTTAGCGGAGGTGGTGGTGGAAGTAAGGGATATAAAGACAAGTATGGTGGTCCAGGCGCATCCTTGCGCAAGCCACGATGGGATATGAATGCACTGCCTAGATTTGATAAGAACTTTTACCGTGAGCATCCAATTGTTCAGGCTAGGTCAAATGTAAGTGTTTTTAGATATAGTGTTTGGTCTGAATTAAATTATTTATTGACATAATAAGTTTTAACTTGGTCTGCTGGGTTTGAATAAGTAGCAGTCATTCTTTTAATTTTTCTCATCAATGTTTTAGGATGAAGTTGAAGCTTACAGAGCTAGCAAAGAAATATCTGTGAGTGGTCGCAATGTGCCGAAGCCTTGCCAATCTTTTGAAGAGGCAAACATGCCACGTAAGTTAACTTTTCATATGAAACTTTCATTACGTGACCTTAGACCTTCGTAATCTGTAGCGACAGTGTTGAATGTGCCTCTTTCTGTTATATTGTGAGTTGAGTAAAAGTTGCAGACCATCTCATTTTGTGAAATCTGAAATGTGAATGAAAAAATGTGTATATAAATTGTAAATATTTGTTGTAGGACATCATAGAACAATGCTGCAAAGATCTCTTCTCAAGCAAGCCTGTAATAGAAGTTTTTTGTTAATTGTCAAGCTCCTTGCTATGGGACTATGAATTTTTTTGTTCTAGTGGCTATCATTGAAGAAATCAGACGACAGCAGTTCATCGAGCCCACACCAATTCAAG
Source organism: Craspedacusta sowerbii (assembly GCA_003687565.2). Classification (NCBI taxonomy): domain Eukaryota; kingdom Metazoa; phylum Cnidaria; class Hydrozoa; order Limnomedusae; family Olindiidae; genus Craspedacusta; species Craspedacusta sowerbii. The sequence goes on from QQSS02220720.1 coordinate 10,542, forward strand.
CTCAAGGTTTCTCTGTTGCATTGTCTGGCCGAGACATGGTTGGTATTGCACAAACCGGAAGTGGGAAGACAATTTCTGTAAGTACCGTTCCTTGAATAAATGATCTTTTTTAGTCAGTATTAAATTTTTGCATCACTGTGAAGTTGAAACTTTTATTGTTTAATTTTATATTTTAGTTCATGTTGCCTGGATTAATTCATATTCAAGCTCAGCCTCCTCTAAAACCTGGTGACGGCCCTATTGTAAGTATTGCATTTTAAAAATTATGATGGCTTGCAGTCCTAATCCAAGTATTGCATGTTAATATCTTCTTAAGGTTTCAGTGTCTTTTGGGACTTAATGCAATATATTGTGACAGCTTTGTTAACAGATATTTAAAAAGCTGCTTCTCTGTGTTGCTCAATATCTCCATTGTTGGTTTTCTATTCTAGGTTCTCGTGGTGTGCCCCACCAGAGAACTTGCCATCCAAGTGCAGGTAAATGTAGATGGCACCTGGGTATCTAATGTCCTCCCCTCCATCTATGTTTTAAGTATTCCATTCTTATTTCAGGCCCTTGTTCTCTGCCCAGTTCGTGAGTTAGCAGTGCAGTGTCAGGTATTTATTCGCGATGGACTCCTGCGCCATCCAAGCAAAGCTTTACTTTCTTAATGACAGTGGCATGACAAATTACATTGCAAATCACATTCGTTCATCAAACCATATATATACATATATATATGTCAAATGAATAATTCATGAACACTATATTTCCAAATAGTTGTTTCTGTGCTGTTTCTTGCTTGAGTTTTTGATTGGCCTTCGTGTTTCTTCCTTTACGTGAAAAGAAAAAAGCGTGTTAGCGTAATTTGGTACAAAATCCATAAGTTACAGTATATGTCTATCAAACGAAAGCAAAATATAAGTGATCTACAAACACCTATGGCTTGCCATAAAATAAAACATTTATAAGGCTTTAAAAAATTCGATTTTGTTTGTCAATCCTACCAAGTATTTCTTTGAGTAGATTGAAACCTGTTATGCTAGCAAAATATTGAATGAACTTACAGACTGTTGCTGCTCAATTTGGTCGCCTGACAAGAGCCCGCAGTACTTGCGTCTATGGTGGCGCTTCAAAAGGTCCTCAAATTCGAGACCTTGACAGGGGTAAGTGTTTTGTCAACAATATTAATTTATTTTGTCAAGTTTGCCGGAAAGCAATTGTGATTGTAAGACTCCTGAAAAAGAATTTGAATTCTGTTTTTGCTTTTGAAATGGTATCTTCTGGTGAGAAACATAACAAACTGATTGTGCAGTATCATCATCTCTTTTGCTTGCTATTTGATGATGACACAAGTCAGTTAGCTAACTTTCGCAAGGTGCAGGTAGACTTACAATGAATGCATGTGCCATCCAAGAGTAGATTCATTTACTCCTCAGTTGTTGATCGAGCGCTTCCTTGATTTATCACGTTGAAAACCCTTCTCTATGCATTAGGTTGTGAAATTGTAATCGCTACGCCTGGTCGATTGATCGATCTTATTGAAGCTCGAAAAACTAACTTGAAGCGAGTCACCTACCTTGTGTTGGACGAGGCAGATCGTATGCTGGACATGGGTTTTGAGCCCCAGATTCGGAAGATTTTTGAGCAGATTAGACCAGATCGCCAGGTTTGTTTTTTGTTTTATGGAGTGCAGGCATATCCTGTTGTGTAGGGTACATCAATTCCAAGTAAAGAAATTTTCTAGATCGGCCCGATTGGGCGCATCGGTGACACGCGTAAGAACCCAACCCTTGGTTGTTTGTAAGGCCGAAGACTTGATCATTTGATCGCGGGGCATGAGAGAACTATGTGATATAACTTGCTAGCTACTAAGTAGTGAATATCCTCTGCCAGGCTCTTTTCACGCGAGCCTGTGCAAATTAGTTTGGCAAATTTATAAAATTACCCAATTTATCCGTTCCCCCAACGCCAGATGCGTTTCGCGCTATGTGAAGCTCCTCGGTGACATGCATGTTAGTCGAACCCGGTTGCCAGAGCGGAAGACAAGAGTGCTGGCAATAAACGACGAGCGTTGATTGAACTTATAAGAGCCTGCTAATCAGCAAGCACGGAAACGTATATTTCTAACATTATGTTGGTATAACCATAAACAGTGAATACCGCGCAGCCGCGTTTAAATTGGACGAGTGAAAACTTTGGGATATTTTAAGTTGCGAACTAGCAAGCACAGAATTTTGTTTATGAAAATTTGGGCCAAGGAATATGTGAATTGAGCAATTATCATCTCTTATAAATTAATGCATCCAAGTACTGAAATTCAGTGCATTGCGAAAGAACAATTAAGACCGGACTGAAAGGCAACTTTTCTCTGGAAAGTTATAAAAGTCTTTTCCATTGGGTGGAAGTGAAATGCTGTTAAAATTTTGTCTTGAAAGTCAGTATTGTTGTAGTATGTTGTAGTATGTAGTATGTTACGCTTTTGTGCAATGACAGGCATAATATACCAGATTGATAAAAGCTAGTTGGAAATGCACTGGGGCATCAGAAGCCATTTTTAATGGAAATTGGTTATATGACTAATATATTTGGTTGTGGCCACTGATCTTGCAACAAAAAAATGTTTGTTTTCGAGAATACTATGAAGCTCTGTGATACGTTGCATTGTTTTTGTACCCGGATTCATAATACAAGAATTTGAATTGTTTACCTCTCATATAACACTTAATTCAACGAGACACTGCCTGATCCTTGATTTCAGTGCTTTGGTTCCTTGGTTATTATGAAAAATGGTATGCTGCATGCAATCACTTCTTGAGGATTGTAGAAATGAAAACTCACCTAAGACCCTCACTACTTTTTGACCGGTTATAGAATTGGAGAAAGGTGTGTCTAAGCTCGAAATCAGACCCTAAAGGCTGCTATTATGAACTGCAATCTCTTATGTAGCGAACATATCTTGGATCTGTTAGGTTGGGTGTAGTTGTCAGGATTTTATAGCAAGGTCTGTTGTATTAATGTCATCATTTATATCAGTGAAAGTGATGCGATCATGTCATTCTCGGTATTGCAAACTCGTGGAGAATTTTTTTAGTGTCTTTCCAACAGTAAAACCATCAGCAATGCGGATGTTTTTTTTATCCTGATTGTTTGCTGCAGCTTTGCTTAGCACAAAATGTTGCTACTTTGTGAGAGGACATGGCTTTTAATTTTGGTTTTTATTTATGAGTAGGAATAGGATAAAAAGATTTCATTTGTATTAAAGATGCAGCCCATAAATTTTTCTGAACTACTATGCAAATGCTAATACAACTACGAATACAAATTCAAAGTATTAAATAATTGATTAATAGTCTATGCAAATAAAAATGTGCTAGCATGGTGCTAGCTTATTAATTGACTCCATAGCCGGACATTGAAGTTTTTCTCTATGGTCATTAATCTAAAATTTGATATCATATGAAATTGCTCCATGTGTTGAAGTTAAGAACTAGGTTAAGCAAATGTTTTAGTAAGTAAAATCCTCTTGCCTTGCATTGGCCACGTATAAAAAAAACAGGGTAATTTTTTATTTTTCGATAATGGTGGTGCGTTTTACACAGTGTGGATCCAGATTTGGTTTAGAACGAAAGCATCTTCTTTGCTTTTCATTTAGGTTCACCAATTCTATGAGGTCGCTTTGCTTTGCCAGTTGTGTGTTCTGTCAGCTATTTTCTTTTGCCTTTTAAAGGTTCTTATGTGGAGTGCTACATGGCCAAAAGAAGTTCGCAAGCTTGCAGAGGATTTCCTAGTTGATTACATCCAGATCAATATTGGTGCCACTCAGCTTCATGCAAACCATAACATTCTCCAGATCATTGATGTTTGTCAGGAGTACGAAAAAGAGCGAAAATTGATAAAGCTACTAGAAGAAATCATGGGTGAGAAGGAAAACAAGACAATAATCTTTTCCGAAACAAAGAGAAAGACAGATGAACTGACCAGGAAGCTTCGAAAAGATGGGTATGCTTTTCAATAATACATTTGCTGCCCTATAACAATACGTAACATATACTTAAAGGTAACGCATCAGTACAAAAACGATAGTATATTAACCGGTCCAGGTGTTCCGAACAGTATCGGCATGGTTTTTTCGAGAAATCTATAGGCCTTTTCATAGAGCACTATTTGCAAACATGGCGTACATAGTAAATATATGTATGCCTGTTTTTTTTTTTCTCCATACAAGCCTGCCACCAGTCTTCTGTTTATTAGTTGTGCAATAACATTTTTTCCTGTTACTTAGCTGTTTCCAGAAGCGAAAGTTTGGGATTTTGATGTTGTACAATTGTCATGGGTTATTTTAAGTATGCTTATATTGAAGCTTTAGCGGTCCTGCTGTGTAAAATTTTGCGACATTGTAGTGCTCTTCAAGCGCTCTTAATTTTTGACCACTTCTACTAAGGAGCTTGCTTCAAGTTCGGGTCGCCGACGGGGGCATGATGGTTGATTAGGTTATGCTCTGCGAGTTCTTTCCTTTCTTTCTGGGGCATTGACTGGAATTTTGTGGAAAGAATGAAAGAGCAGAAGAATTATTTAAATCGAAATTAATGAACCTGACAATGCGTAACAAACTGTATCTCCAGGAATTTTTTCCAGTATAAAACTGGCTTTCTGCAGGGCATCATTTGCATTTCTCTTTTAGTTTGTTCCGTTGTGCCTCCGTGCTAATATCTGTTTTGTTTAACTTGTTTGCATTATATTTCCGATTTGCCGTGTTCTTAGTTTCCAAGGTAGATATTCCAAACCTGGTGCAATTTGATTATAATCTGAAAGGACTTAATTGTGACCTATGCAATTTTGTCTTATCTGAATTTTGGTCAATAAGAAGTGTACTCGAACTGAATTGCTTGATAGTTTAGCGCGGGACTTTTGCGTCCAAATTGGTGCCGCTTTGTAGAGAAGAAAATCATGTGACAAGTGACCTTCCTAGTAATTTTGAAATGGCCTATTGCGTTTTCAACTTTACCTGCCGAGTACCCGCTAGTTTTGAACGCAAAAGAAATTCGCTGAAGTTCCCCCAGGTTAATTTATAGATGAATTTAGGATGATGTTGTGATTGTTTCGCTGATGATATGTGGTGTGTTCCTTATTGTAGTTGGCCGGCAATGTGCATTCACGGCGATAAGAACCAGCCTGAGCGTGAATGGGTGCTGAAAGGTACGTGTCTGCTTGGTTATGTTTTCTTGATTTTCCTGTATGCTTTCGCGTGGCCGCTCATGAGCACATGATGAATTTTCAATACTTGACTCAAATGAAGACAATCATTTGAATTCCTCGTTTCTGATGCTCATGCTGACGCACCTATAAGGCTTAATGGTGCTGCAAGTTTCCTTGCGCGCGCTAGAATTTCGCCTTAATGATTGTTGCCATGTAAATTTGTGCTCTAGAGTTTCGGGCTGGAAAGGCACCCATTCTTATTGCCACCGATGTTGCTTCGAGAGGATTAGGTATGAACAGCATATGTTTCGTGCTGCCCTATACATGCTAGACGTGCAATTCATTCCAACTGATTACTGGAAAGGCAATGTCATTTTCTCAAGGTCATTCGTGTGTCTACATTCATTCAGTTGAACAGGCGGAACGATGGTTTCCTTTAAATTTTATTTATTTGTTCTTTTGTTGGTGTCTTGTGCTTGCGAAAGCCCTTAGTTGTTGGTGTCTTGTGCTTGCCTGAGCCCTTTCGAAAGTACAGGAAGAGCATTGAAGCATTTATCAGTTGTTGAAGCAAAAGTGCGTCATACAATGTGAGTCAGCCAATGCGGAGGCTAACGACACCATGTACTGCGCCTGAGCTGCTACCGTTTTATTATACACTGGTAGGCTGACTTGTGCGGCACTAGCTAAAGGAATACATGGAAGTCTTATTAATATTCTCCGTTTAATTACTGGCTAGGATCAATCCAGTTTCCTATAATTATCCCTAACTCTAGTTTCTTGCTTTCGTAGGTTGAGCTCTATCGTGATGGTTGGTGCCAGGATCATGACATTAATTGTGTTGTATTGAAGAGAGGGAGTTCCACAGTCGGAACACAACATAGTTGCTGTTGCGCCTTCGCTGTGTCACGCCTAGCAGTGTCCATTTTTAACGCCTCCCTGTCCCAGCGGCCAGGTGAATATATGATTAGTCCACAGGTGCGGGAAGAGACGATTGACACAAGGTAGGATGATCGGTGACGTTACTTCCAACGCTGATTCCTGAGTCACTTCTGGTTTGCAACTGGGAAGACCACTTGAAAATGATGAAGTGTCTCTTAACGGCATGCTTGCCTCACGCCGAGTCTGAGCTGGATCCGCTTTCTACATGGACTAAGTTATTTCACCTGGCTTGCTTTGCAGTCTGGAAAGAGGCGTTGCTGGACCTTTGCGCGCTCCAATAAGGAAGACGTTTTTTTTCCTGCGCACTATTTTCCCCAAAACGGTCAACTGCTAGGGCGTGTTAGCAACAGCAACCCTGCGCCTTGTCATAGGCAGGCGTGGACGGATACAACTCCCTCCGTCGTTTACGATCGTTTGATGTCATGAGGACTGGTAGCGACCTGAGATCAGTTTCTTGATTAGTTGCAAATGTGGATCCTAAATGTTCCGAGACAATAAAATCCACGCTTCATTTTAATGTCGCCTTAGTAAATATGTCTTAGGCGAATCGTCCATTTTGCAGGGAAAATTCTTCTTTTATTTGATTTACCGCTATTCTGTTACTTGTGGAAAATTCTCGAATCTAAATTCACCATTTATGGCTTACCAGTGCACTGTTTCTAGTTTTTGCCAGGTCTTTGAGGATTTTATCGTCATTAGTATACCCTGTATTCGGTAGCTGTTGTTTCAAGCGGTGGCACGTTCTAGTGCGACGCAGATTTCGTTTAGATATCCCCGACATAAGCTTTGTTGTGAACTTCGACTACCCGAATAGCAGCGAGGACTACATCCACCGGATCGGGCGTACTGCTCGCGCCGAGCGACACGGCACGGCTTACACTTTCTTTACTCCCCAAGATGGGAAGCAGGCAACCGACCTTGTTAGCGTGCTGGAAGAAGCCAATCAGACCGTGCCACCGAAGCTGTATGAGATGGCTGGGAGACAGTACGGTGGGCGCAAACGACGTTAGTGAAGTTAATAGTTGCCGAAGAGGCTACTTGTGTTATGCTTGGTTCAACCGTCGCACTTCTGCCGCTTCAAACTGAACTTGTTAAGCGCTACATTTTTTTATTTAGTATATATATATATATATATATATATATTTATTACTTCAAAAATTTTTCTTTGTATACTTTATTATATACTTACAAAAAAAAAAAAAAAAAATTTGCCGACCTTGAATCTAATTTAGTTTCATTAAGTTCGACGCGGCAGAAGTGTGACTTTTGAACCAAGCAATGCACTATTACTGATCTTAAGTTTTATTTGGCCTTTTCTTTACTGTTATAGCGTTTGTTTTACGAATGGTGCCGCTTTTGGACGCTTAGGTTTGCGGAACTAGTTGCGCGTGTTAGCTTTTGCTTGAGATGCAAGCTTACTTCTTATGTGCTGACAGAAAGGTACAGTTCGGAAAGCAGCGACAAAGGGGGACACAACCTCCGGCAAACGGGGTCGAAGCGCCCGAGCGATAACGACTACAGCAGTAGCTATTCAAAGCGACCTGCTCCTGAAAGTGTTGCTAGTCACGGTGACAGTTCCGCCTCTCGATCAGGAGGGATGCAGAGCGGATGGGAACCGGCAAGCCCTCCGCAAAGTAATTTCAGGCATTTTCGCTTGCCGTTGGTAATAATTGCTTTGGTTAGTGATCGTCATGCTGCCTCTCATGATTTGCATATGCTTCAGTCAGCGCAAGCTGCGCTGGTACCCAGTTGAATCAAGCGCATATATTTGCGTTTTATGCAGACTCGAGTTCAATCCTTGTTGGCGTCTTGTGTTTGCGTTTTGTGTCATATCAGACCTTTTTGACTTCAGTTTCTAAAATCACAAGGCGAGGGGATTGTTTATTTTGCTTATGTTTTTAGGTGCTCCTTGGAGCGCGTCGCAGCAGCAGAGCGTCAGTTGGACCACAGCTCAAGCCAGCTGGCCCCAGGCTGGACAGCAGCCACAGCAATTTCCCCAGCAGCATTGGCCGCAACTGCCACCGCAGTCCCAAGCGCAACAATACGGCCAGGTGGCAAATGGTTGGAGTCAGCAGTCATGGCCTCAAGGACGATAGTGCATGGCGGTTTATCGGACTAGCTGAAGTCATGTACGTTTATGTAGATAATTTTAGCCATTATTTATGATCAGGAGAACGCAAGTTTAGGAACATGAGGTTATCTTTGTTGTATTTTTTTGTGTGTGAGTATATGTTCCCCGTGGATCATTTTGATTGCGATGGAGCGCATTATTGGGTTTCTCAAACCTTGAGTCAGATTCCTTGATGTTAGCATGATTGACTATGACAAGGCGGTTGTCAGGGTTTGTAGTGCGTTTGCTATTTGCGGCTCCGATGTTTTGTGTAGCTTACAATACTTGACTAGAGGTGTGTGAAATACACTAGTTTGTGTGTTGCAGGGGCATTCCGTCGTTGTTTGGTAATGTAGAAACGAACAAGAAGTATAGTTGGGTAAAAATAATATGACGTGTACAGCATTAACTGTTACTCAGCGCAAACTGTAACCTTTGGCACGGTGTGACCTACGAGTCTATAGTGGGAGCTCTACGTCCAATATTGTTTCCTTGTTACATCCTAACTTGTTATTTTAAACTTGTTTTCTGTTGAAATTAAAATCAGTTTTCTGAAATACTTTTTGGTTCACAAGGTTGGAAGTGTTTAAAGCCTTATTATTCTCTCAATAATCCCCCTCAACATTAGAAGACCGATGACTAATACCACGGTCGCAACGAAGTTAAAAGGCAAAGACTATTTCATTGAGACAAAGCATTTATTAGAATTTCCTGTCATTGCTCATTCTAAATCGCGATAAACGGTTTCCGAAAACAGATAAGCATTAGTCGCAAGTTTATTGCGCCATGGTCGATGCGTGCGTTTCCAAATTAAGCTACAAGTATTAAGGCAGAAAATTGACAGAAATCTTGATTCATGTAAGACCTGGACGGCTGCACGGCAGCATGACATACAGTCACGCCAGCGAGTTCTTTATCTTGCCTTCCACAGCGTAAGTGACGCTATCTTCACGATGTTGTAATAAGTCAGTTCGTGGAACTGACCCCAAACATCGGATAGCGTTTTCCATATCTCTGCGTTTGAGAGGTTGTCCTAAAGAGATAGAACAGTAGTCCATTCGTGGGATTTGTCAACTGCAATTAACTAAAAGCATTTCTAGCAATGGCTTACAGTATACAGCGCCTGACAAGAACGGGTTACGGGACAAGCTCTTTCGTCGTCAGCAGGGTGCACTTGGCATATCGCTATCGGCCGACCAACCAAGAGGTCCGTGCGGCGATTGGGTGACAGTTTTTTGTGACTACCCTGTTCGGCGAATCTCCTATGGCCAAACCAGCAACTGTAAGACTTAGTCGTCTGCTGGGAAAATCGTCACAAAGTGTCTCCTGGTAACAGGGGGAAGTCCGATGACAGTTCTCACGACCAGTCGTCCGAGTCTTTGCGGGTACGTAAAAAGCTTTTTAGCTCCTTGACAGGCTCTACGAACATCTGAAGACTGACTTCACTTGCTGTCACTGACGATCGATGGAATGCGCATACGACAAAAAACTCCTGGTTTTTCAACAACAACATGACTGCTATCAAGCTCTGCGAAGCAATAGCGTGGCTAGCATAGATTATCGACGCTTGCGCATGCGCGAACCGCTGACCATCAACCTTGTGATCAGTCCAATAAGCAATAAGTCTCTGGCCATGCGCAGTAGAAACTCCGCATCAGTAAGATTACATATTGCGCTAGTTCAGTTCACACAAAAGGCGCTTTTAAACCTCAAGCTTAATATAGGGCCGTCAAGGTACATGAATTCGTGGCCAAAGTCTGGCTATTTAAAAGCGGTCGACTAGCTAGAACGAAATCACATGGGACTATCAGCACCAGTTTACAATAAAACGCAATAAAGCAGCATCTCCCAAACAGAACTCCCCTGTGCCTGGCCCGCATAAACAACAAATCAACGCGATACCACATCACATAGTTGGCGAGGCGGGGGAAGTGCCACTGACGCTTTATTACGTGAGTGATGCACTCAAAGTGAAGTTCTAAAGCATACTTCAGTATTTTCTCCCTTAAGCATGGTAGAAATAGTAGTTTGGCCGATTTTCTCCCTTAACACACTAGCAATGGTGATATGGCCAAATGAAGAACCTGAACCGACCAAAAACAAAGCCACACGAGTAAACCCTAAAATTTATTCCAGATATAAAATTAAGAAGAAAAGAACGGACCGCTAAAGCCTCGTCCAATCGACTCTGCTGCTCAACAGCCTATTGACTTGCGACAGCGACAGCTTTTTGATTTGCATTTCATTCAGAGCGCTTCTTGCGTTCTCTTCGTTCTTCAATCGTTCCAAACCCTTGTTCTGATCGATCAGCTTGAACATGTCTTTCAGCAGCACGGCCGTTCCCGGAAGCAGGTTCAGCAGCGCGCACGACTCGTGCAGACTAGGACCAGCAGAAACATTAATCACTGAGTTTTCCAAGTCCCAGTTAGTAGTAGGCGAAGAGTGGAAGAGTACAAAAACGACGCATTAAGCAATACAGTTTGGAATGACATAGATACAGTAGGGATTTTAGTGGGAATTCTCAAACACAATGCTACTCTCATTACTAATACTTACTTGTCCGACCCGCCATAAAATATGCACTGCTACTTTTATTTCTAATATTTATTACTCCAGCCTAGGCAAAAGTCGGGGATGGTGCCCCCCCCCCCCGATCTCCAGTGAGGCACACTCAACATATCATACCCTTTCACAGCCGTATAAGCGTGCGAACGTCATATTCAATACAAAATAAAGCTCCTATCCAAAAGTACAGCTCCTGGAGGATATGAAGATTGGCTTTCGCAAATCTTTCAACAAAAAAACGCATTATCGCCAATGTATCAAGGTACGTTCCTTTTACAAGGCAGTCGGAAAGTCGCAAAAATTAAGATGAAGGACGTTAACGGGCAAGTAGCCAGGCGATTAAGTCAGGATATAATATGACCAGACAAGCCAGAAGCAAACATTAGGTGATAGGAGAGGAAATTTTAAATGCGGATCCTGAAAGAAAAAAAAAAGCGACGCCGAATTCTGAAAATCAGACATCATTTCCCAAGTCTGGAAGTAGACCCTCGAAACAAAACAAAGTTTCAGTATTCGAGTGTTACTAGAATAGCAACAATCACTATTGCATAGGCCTCGCGAAGTGAACCTTTGGACCTATACTTTACTACTTCCCAGAACAAAATGTGATAGCAGTCAAGATAAAAAACTCAGAACCATCAGGTACAGTACGAGCTGCGATGCAAGTTCCTGTTCATCTCGCAGAGCCTACAACGATTTCTAAACACAGGTCGCCGCTACGACGAAACAGGGACACGTTGCTTGTAGGATGCCAGCTCACAACCGCTCCTTGACAAGGGTAGGGCGCATAAGAAAGAACCATGCCCCCCAAGATGACATAAACGATTGTTGCAAAGAGCAGAAGAAGTAATAAGCATGCGAGCGACCAAACAAGTGACCAAACAAGCGACAACAAGTGAAGTAACAATAAAAACTCATGAACCGGATATACAGAATCGACAAAATAGACTACCACGCAGAACCCACAAACAAACCTTGACGGGCGAACAAGGCGCATAGACTCCAACTACTATAGATTAAGTGATCACACGACTCACAATCGAAAATGGGCTTCTGGTCGTCTCGTGTAGTCACCGAACAGGACGTAGAGGTTCTTCTTCACATCGAACTGAAACTGCGCGGCACCGCCTTCGTTGAAATGACGCTCGTGCGCTACCTAAATGACAACAACTTGCGCAAGATAAATAAGCTACTTATTGCTGAAAGAATTAAGAGACAGAAAAATACAAACATACATGTAAACACAAATACATACATACATACATACATACATACATACATACATACATACATACATACATACATACATGCATGCATGCATACA
>QQSS02220721.1:0-10796 GCA_003687565.2 Craspedacusta sowerbii
GACAGACAGACAGACAGACAGACAGACAGACAGACAGACAGACAGACAGACAGACAGGCAGACAGGCAGACAGACAGACAGACAGACAGACAGTCAGACAGTCAGACAAAACCCATTAAAAAGAAGCGGTGTTCAAGAACTGCTAGTCATTACACAAGCTTCTTGCTCGCCCACATGAACCAATTGGAGAAACTCTTTTGTCTGGGCCTGAACTCTTGAAAAGATAATTTGGATTCGGATCAAGCTATAGTTATTAGATGTGGGTTACCAAGCAATAAACTGAAACGTCTTCATGTTTTACACCATCCAGGTCAAACTGAACTTGCGACTCACTTCACAAACAGCAAAGATTGCAATTTCTGTACGGACGTACGTGCGACTATCCTGCCGCGTGGTGTCAGTAGCTCGGATGAACAGTTCCGATTCAACGAAGATTGGTAGATAACACGTCTACAAACATTGCACCCTAGAGCATAAACGTCCAGTGTCACCAATGGCAGAGACTTTTGCTTTGTTATTTGTATTAAGCTTTTTTTTTTAATTTTGTTGTTTTCTTCGGTTCCATTTGCGCGTTTATTGATATCTGCCATTAATGTGCGTGCGCGTACACGCACTTTTCTTTCATCATCTTTCTAATAGCCTTAGCTATTATCCTCTTATCCTATCCTTTTCCACAAGGATCTATTTTAGGACCCCTACTTTTTGGTATATATAACAAATTTTAGTAGTGGACGTCAGAAGTGACGGTCGTCTTTGTGCAGATGATCTGTCATTTGTCTCTACTGCCCTTGACAGAAGCTCACACAGATAGAACGATGGTTGTCTGATCAGTGGAAAATGGCGTTCAACCCTGACCCCCCAAAAAAATAAAAAACAGGCTGCAGAAATTGTATTCTCGCAAAACGTGTGCGTGGTGCCCAACCTCATTTGGTCTTCAACAATCTAGTCGTACCTCGCGTGAAAGAAGTAAGGCACTTAGGCTTAACACTAGATAGCGATCTATCTTTCACCTGCCACAACCAAAAAACTATCTCTAGAGTTATGAAATGGGTTGGCTTACTCTGTGGGCTTCGCCATCCCTAGTACCACATAGGACCTCTGGGTACCAACTCCGGAGAAAGTTTACGATCGATAACTTCATTTTTCCTTCGGTAATTATAGATTGGATAAACTTAGACAAAAGCATTCGTAAAATCGAGACCTACACTCCTTTTAAGACTGTTTTGACACAAATAATACGTTCACCTGTGAAACCCACCTATACTATCCATTATCCGATTGGCCTGAGGGCTTTAACACGACTTAGGCTTGGCCTAAGCGACCTACGTGCACATAAATATCTGCATAGCTTTGCAGATACCAATGATCTCGCTTGGCGTGTCTCTTACGACGGCATTGAGGATACAGCCCACTTTGTGCTCGGATGCAAGGCCTTTAGCACATTGCGTGCCACCTTTCTTAACACTCTCTGATTTTTTTGGGTATTCAACACTAGACATTAGTGCTGGAGAACTCGCAGAATTCTCTTGTACGGTCATCGAGGGCGAAATAACATTATCAAAAGGAGAATTCTTCTGCGACAATCGCATATTTAAAAAAAAGCCTTAGCCGATCAGAAATCTACTAGATTATACCAACAAAATTACCCCGTAATTTTAGCTAATTGTGCCTTTAAAAAGTTCGTGGCCTGTAGTCACCCCGACCAGCAATAGTTTATAACGAATCTGCGCAAGTCCGCATCATCAATGCAGTTCCCGTGCCGCTTGGTTATTCCTCCAAACACCACCAAGATTGGTTTGACGAGAGCAATGCGAAAATCTGAAAACTGCTCCAAGCTAAACATGAAGTTCACGCTGCGATACTGCAAAATCCGAAATCTGTAGAACCCCAAAGCAAGTGGAAACAGGTTCGTGCACAGTTGCAAAAAGAACTCCGTCACATGGAGAACAGCTGGTGGCGTCGAAAAGCACAGGAACTACAGAGCTATGCAGACACAAACGACGTCCAGAAATTCTACCAAGCCGCAAGAGCTGCTTGCGGACCCAGCTAGATTACGACCCACCCAGTGAGGTCGAAAGACAGCAGAAAGTTGACTAAGGATCACGAAGGGTTCTGGTGCGCTGGACAGTACATCTTAAGGGCCTTCTAAACTGCGTCAGCCCAACAGATTCATGCACATTAAACCTTTTACCGCAATTACCATCACTTCATGACCTCGACGTCCCTCCTACCTTCCATGAAGTCATCAAAGATGTGAATCTCAATGTGGTTTCAGACAAGATCGCAATACCATCGACATGATCTTTTTTGCGAGGTTGTTGCAAGAGAAATGCCGAGAACAACACCAGAACCTTTTCTTTCCATTTATTGACATCACCATGCCTTTTGTTACTGTCAACATAGAGTTGTTATGGACAGTGCTGGGAAAGTTAGGATGCCCTCCAACAGGATTTCACGCTGGCATGAAAGCCAGGGTCGCTGTTGCTGGTCGTCAGTCTGACTCTTTCGATATAACTGTTGGAGTGAAGCAGGGTTGCGTCCTGGCTCCCGTTAAATGTAACTTCTTCTAGTAGCTGTAACGATTGTATTTCGGAACAGCTTGGCATCAAACGCAGGGATTTCCATCAATTATCGTCTTGATAGTAACTTTTTTAACATTCGCAGACTTGAAGCTGAAACCAAAATTTGTCGTGACAGGTTGTTTGAACTTCAATACGCCGACGATGCAGCCATCGCCGCTCACACCGAAGATCGCCTCCGAAGTGCCCTTAATTTACTGACGGACGCTTGCAACCAGGGTTGGTCTCCTGAAAATCCCACCCAAAAATCCCTCCCAAAAATCCCTCCCCGGGCGGGATTCATAGTCCTGGGCGGGATTTATGCATCCGGGGCGGATCTGGTCCAACCCTGCTTGCAACCGCCATGGCCTGAACATAAATGCAAAGAAAACGGAAATTCTAACGTGTGCTCTACATTCAGTGCCGTTTCAGTTACAGATGTAGCGGTGCCTGTCCGTTCGCAATTCGTATACCTTGGCAGCGCACTGTCCTACAGCTGTGACTTGCGCGTTGAGATGAAAATCGGATCAAGGCAGCTTCCACCGCTTTTGATTGCCGTGTATAAAGATCTCTGCATTTCCACCTTGCTGTATGGTTGTTGAGACATGGACCCCTTACTGGCGTCATTGAGTCATTTCATGCCCGGCGTCTGCGAAGCATCTCAGGCATTTAATGATGGCACAAAATTTCCCTCACTGACATCTTAAATAAGGCCGGCATTAACACTGCCGATAGATTAATGTTCGAAAGCAACTGCGTTGGTTCGACCACGTCGTCAGAATGCCTGTTTGTCGGTTGCCTAAGAGACTTCTGTACGGGAAGCTCGCGCTAGGAAAGAGATTGCCTGGCCGCCCAAAGAAGCGGTACACTGACCATGTCAAAAGCTCCCTGCGTAAGTGCAATCTCAAACCATCGGCGCTCGAGAGCATGGCAAGCAATAGGAAACTTCTGGAGAACCTCGTGTAGGTCTGGCCTTACGCTCTACATGGGGAATGGAAAACCAATACAGAGCAGCGTAGCATCAAGCGTCGCGCTGCTGCTAAAAAAAAACGAAAGCCGGTCCGCAGTGCCCGCACTGTGCTAGAGTATGCGTATCAGAGTTTGGTCTGCGAAGCCATCTTCGCTCCCACGAATTTACACATACACAATAACGGGGACAGTGCGACGTCTTCGTCGTATTCGAGTGCAGTTTGGTACAGCAGTTGCGTCTTATAAGACCTTATGATATATGAAAGCAGCAAGACCCTTCAGATGCGGTAGAAGCCTACAAACTTGTTAAAAGTGGATGTGAAAAGTAGCCGACTAGCCGTATCCATTCATGCTCAAACCCCTCAACATTTAGTGGCAGTCTCTTTGGGCATTTTTGGTGAAGAGTGTCGTCACACAAAGCGTTTGTAAAATATGGAAAGTTTGATTGTATTCGCGGTTTTTACTTCGTTTGGTAAATTTTTGTCTTGGCCGTCAGTGAGCAGAGTTGAAATCTCATCCTCACTCTATCTCGTTGACAAGGAACACGCAAATGTAAAGAGATAGTTCTGTATCGCCAGCTGGTGTTCGCGCAGATCAGCTTTGCTGTTATGTTAACATTTTTTTCCCCAATCGTCCCAAAAAAGCCTTGCTTTCAAGAGTTTGTTTTGAACCCCATTCATACTTCAGAGAAGCTTTGCGCATCACGAAATATTTATCCCACTTGCATGCTCTAATTTCGTGCTCTCTCCAGTGGAATGTGAGCGGAGCAGTTAACTAGTACGTCCGCGAACGTCTTTACATCCATTGCTGAATGCTGGCGCATTACGTAGGCAAACGTAGGCAAACTCGTGATGGCGCATTGCCATCAGTGGGCCAAGCGGGGATCCCGTCCTGTTGCACGTACAAAGCACCACCAAGGGTTAGAAGTTGGTCCTGTGGCGCTAGCTAGAGCAGCTTGCGCAGGTCGCCTCGACAGATATTAAGTTTATGAGTTTTATTTAACCAATCTTCTTGAAAAGCTTTGTCAGCAAAGTATTTCTATTGCCTCATTTACTGGTACATTCGTGAAAAGTGTTACATCGCATGACACTAGTATTTCACCTGGCCTCATAGCCTTTCCGGATAGTTCGCTCTCAACAAAATCAATAATGTCTCTTATCACGTGCTCGTTTGAAACCAGTGGTTTCAACAACTTGTCGAGACATTCCGCCAATTTGAGGTTGTTATATGCTCCAATGCAGAAAGTATAGGTCTCATGGCTAGATCTTTTTTGTATGTTTAGGGCAGACCTTATTTTGTGCAGCTGTTGTGTTTCGCTTACTTTGTTATTCTTGTGCAGATGGTACAAAAAAATGACCGGGGCATCGCGTGGATCCGGCGACGAATTGGCAAGATAGTTCGGTGAAGCAAAGTTGGTCTACCTATCACTATCTTGCGTGTTTGTAACTGTGAACAAACTACATAAGAAGAAGTTTCTTGAAATGTCCGAGAAGAATATCAAGAAATTTTTGAGACTCATTCAGCCGAAACTTTACATGGGCAAGCTCATTATTAATCTGTTAAAAAAATCGGCTGACTTTTTCAAAAAACTGGCTCTGTGCAGAGGCCTAAATTTTGCTTTGACAACCAAAGTACCCAAACTGGATATTGTAGCATCTTTCAAACGCGGGTACCGGGACTTGGATAAACAGTTGAAGATGACAAGCCACATTTAGCTCCTTCGTCGATGAAGTCCATGGCTCTCGACTATGCTGATTATAGAGGTGGGAAGCCTCCAAGTGCTCTGACAAGTGTCATCAATAGGCTACATAACCGAACAGATATTGTGATTGCAGAACAAGACAAGGGATTGGGTGTCGTCATCATGGACAAGAATGTTTAAATCAAGCTTTTTGGGAAGGCTTCAGTGTGCGATACAGCAAAGTTCGCAAGGGTTAGTAAAGAACGGTGAAAAACACAAGGCCACCCACCCAAATTTTACCACCCACTGCTAGAACGTGAGAAAGACCTCAACGAGACAGTCAAGAAGACTTTGCCCAAATCAGTGGCAAAGCTTGTCTCTAGTAAAGATGCTAGTCTTGCACGCCTTCGTGGCATGCCAAAGACTCACAAAAAGATCTAGCCATGGGACGCATGTTTTCCGAAACTGGAACACACAACTTTAAATTGGCGGAATGGCTAGACAAGTTGTTGAAACCGCTGGCTTCAAATGAGCACGTGAGAAGAGACATTCTTGACTTCGTTGAGACCGAACTATCCGGAAAGGCCATGAGGCCAGGTGGAATAATTTTGTCGTACGATGTCGCGTCACTTTCCACAAATTTACCAGTAAATAAGAGGATAGAAATCCATGTTGTAGTAGATTTTCAAGATGATTGGTTAAATAAAACACAAACGTAATTTGGATGAGAGTTGAGCCGATGAGACCGAATGATTCATTATTCGTAATAAGGATGAAAAGAGTGCTTTCAAACTAAAGCATCTCCTATATGATCTGGCATCTAAAGTAAGGGTAACAATCTAGCCAATATTCAAGAGCCAAAAAATTAGAACAAGGGAATCGAAGAATAACGCTAATAATTGTCGTGACGTTTCGGTCCTTTCTTGGAACATCTTCAGACTAAACGAACAAGAATACAAAATAAAAGAAACGAAAAACAAACAAACAAACAAGCAGAGCACTCATCGCCAGAGTCATGTCTTCGAAGTCGAGCTTAAACAGCTTCAACTTTATCGAGCCTGACTGTCCGTACATTGAGTTGGCGAATTTATGGTGCGCGATCATCAAGCTCTCAAATAACAGACACTCCCATGTGGAGCGACACCTGCGCAGAGTTGTGAAGCAGGCGTGAAGATCGAAATCGATCGGGAATTGATGAGTAGCCAGGTGTTGACTGATTGACTTCGACTGTTTCTTTTGTTCCTCGATGCGTTGGTGCAGGTGGCGGATTGTCATGCCGATATAGCCAGCGTCGCACTGGCCACATTGAAACTTATAAACAACGCATTGTTGACTCACAATTTTTGGCTTGGCTTCCTTTGGTCTAAAACGTTTGTCAATTTTTCTGCTGGTGAAAATTGGCTGAATTTGTACCCGTACTTTGCATGCCAGACCAGATTTAGACGGTGCTTTAGGTTGCGCGCACTCCTTTCATCCTTATAAGGAATAATGAATCGCACGATCTCATTGGCGAAACTGACGTCCACGTTACGCTGGCGGGTAATACAGTTTTCAACAAAGTCAAATACAATCCGGTCAAATAAAGCTGACTGGTAGGCCAACTTCAGAAAAGTTGTGCGCAAATGTTCAACTTTCTCGTTAAAGTTGGACCAATCGCTACTCAAACGATAGGCTCTGTACAGCATTGACTTTACTAAACTTGTCTTGTATCGAACATCCGTATGACTCTGGAAGTGCAGTAGGAGACCGGTGTCCGTTGGCTTAATAAAAACAGATGTAGATAGTACCCACTTTTCCGTGTTTATCCACGCGCACAGAACAAGATACCTTTGTTCTGCTACAATTCTGCTGTAAAGGACAGCGGCGAATCAAAACTGTTAAGGTCACTGAGGAAATCCTCGCCCGCAACTTCGCTAGGCACTATTGTCAAGGTGTCATCGACAAAGCCGTAAAACTCGGGATGTTTTCCGCCGTCGCTCAGCTTCTCCTCCAAGTGGCACATGATTGTATTTGCCGTCAGTGGGCCAAGTGGCGATCCCATTTCAACTCCATCCCGTTGCAATTACAAAGCACCGTCAAATGAAACGAGTTGGTCCTTTACCTCTAACTGGAGTAGCTTGCGCAAGTAAGCTCACGAGGTGCTAAGTTTATGAGTTTAATTTTACCAATCGTCTTGAAAAGCTTTGTCAGCAAGGACTTCTATCATCTACTGGCACATTCGTGAAAAGTGACGTGACATCGTACGATACTAGTATTTCACCTGGCCTCATAGACTTTTCTGATAGTTCGCTCTCAAAGAAATCAAAAATGCCTCTTATACCGGGCTCATTTGAAGCCAGCGGTTTCAACAACTTGTCTAGCCATTCCGCCAATTTGAAGTCGTATGTTCCAGTTGCAGAAAGTATACGTCTCATGACTAGATCCTTTTTGTGAGTCTTCGGCAGGCCACAAAGGTGCGCAAGACTAGCACCGTTACTAGAGACAAGCTGGGCGACCGGTTTGGGCAAAATCTTCGTAACTGTTTCTTGGAGTTCTTTCTCACGTTCTAGCAGTGGGTGATAAAATTTGGGTGGATGGCCTCGTATTTTTGGCCATTCTTCGCTAACCCTTGCAAACTTAGCTGTATTGGATACTGAAGCCTCCTTGAGGAGCCTGATGTAAGCATCCTTGTCCATGATGACAACACTCAATCCCTTGTCTGGCTCTGATATCACGATATCAGTACGGTTTTGTAGCCTGTTGATGGCACGAGTCAAAGCACGTGGAGGCATACTCAGCATAGGCAAGCGCAATCGACTTCATCGAAGAAGAAGCTTAAGGTCCTTACTTAGCAAAGCAAAATTTAGGCCTCTGCACAGGGCCAGTTTTTTGAAAAACGTCAGCCGATATTTCGAGAGATTAATAATGTCCTTGTCAATGTCAAGCTTGGTTTGAATCAGTCACGAGAATTTCTTGATGTTTTCTCGGACGTTTCAAATGTTTAATTATGTCAATGCTGTACAGAGAGTAACGTTTAAGTAGCGATTGGTTCACCTTAAACGAGGAAGTTGAACATTTGCGCACAACTTTTCTGAAGTTAGCCTACTCGTCAGCTTTGTTTGACCGGATTGAATTTGACTTTGTCGAAAAGTGCATTACCCGCCAGCGTAACTTGGATGACAGTTTCGCCAATCAGATCGTGCGATTCATTATTCCTTATAAGGATGAAAAGAGTGTGCGCAACCTAAAGCACCGTCTAAATGATCAGGCATGTAAAGTACGGGTACAAATTCAGCCAATTTTCACCAGCAGAAAAATTGGCAAAAGTTTTAGACCAAAGGAAGCCAAGCCAAAGATTGTGAGGCAACAATGCGTTGTTTATAAGTTTCAATGTGGCCAGTGCGACGCTGGCTATATCGGCATGACAATCCGCCACCTGCACCAACGCATCGAGGAACAAAAGAAACAGTCGAAGTCAATCAGTCAACACCTGGTTACTCATCAATTTCCGATCAATTTCGATGGTCACGCCTGCTTCACAACTCTGCGCAGGTGTCGCTCCAAATGCACCATGAATTCGCCAACGCACGTACGGACAGTCAGACTCGATTAAGTTGAGGCTGTTTTAGCTCGACTTCGAAGATGTGACTCTGGCGATGAGTGCTCTTCTAGTTTTTGTTTTTTGGTTATTTTGCATTCCTGTTCGTTTGGTCTGAAGATGGTCCAGAGAAGGTCCGAACCTTCAGATAAATCATTAGCTTTGTTATTTGCATTACCCACCAACAGTGCTTATTTCTTCTCTAAATCTATTGACAAAAGCAAGTTTTGTCATTACTGATATAATCAAGTTTCACTTCGAACTGTGATGTCTTTGCGATTTGCGGTCATTTGAAATCACAAAAGTGTGCCTTCTTCTAGGTTTTACAACTTATGGAACATTGTTCATTCTTGCACTTGTCTGAGAAACTTTAGAAGTTTTGAAAATGGATTTTCAACGCTATTAATAGAATTTTATAAAATAGATATAATAGAACCAAATAGCATAGGTGGGCATCGTTACGTTGAAAAGTAACTTCCGTTAATCCGTTCGTTACTTTTCTAGGTTGCTACTTTTAAATCCGTTTTAAAAAGAACGGAGCCTGTTATAAGCCTTAAAATCGTTTCAAGTCCGTTGAATATTTAACAACTCCGTGGTTCCGTAACATTTTTGATTAAGCGGAATTCTTACACTGAACAATTAAATTCGTTACACTTACCTGTGCGATGCAATATTTGGCGAGCATATTTTGATAATTTGGAGACCAAAACGCTATCCCTTTTGATACAATAGACAACACTTAAAGCTTCTCCAGCTATAGATCTTGATGAAATAAAAGCCCTAAAAATATTGTTTAAATTGCTATGTTAAATCAAGCCTGAAGTTTCCTTTATATGAATTAATTTTTTTGCTTACGTGTACCATGCTTTTTATGTGTACAGTATTAACTGACTGGTAGTTAAATCTAATTGCGTGATGGGGGGGCTGCCCCAGAAGGTGCCAGTGGCCCCTTAGAAACATAAGCGTTTCAAATGTAGAATCGAATAGCTGACATCTTCTGGCTCTTAGGATCTCCTTTCCAGTGGAAAATAATCTTTCCCCTACTGCTCTGGAAGGGGCTGCTGCATTGAACGTGATGAGTAGGTTCATCAGGACTGGCTCACCATGAGTTGGCAGCATCTTTAAGTTCCATCTTGGAGCCCAATCAAGCCATGTCACTAACCAGCTTTGCTCCTTGGCTTTCAGAGTGTTGGCTGGGTCATTACACACTTCAGTGTTCTATTAGGTAAGAACAATACTATAGAAATCTCGAATATGAATCAAACCAACCTTCCACAGACATAACGCATTTCAATTCGAGCATTGTTCTTTGGAAGGCAGTCTAAATGCAAATGGCCGATAATGTTCAGGTTATGCTGGTTAGCGCGACACTATACAGCAGCATCACTTTGGGTGTAGATGACCCAAAATTGTTTGAATTAGATAATGTGGACTGCTATTGAGCAACTTAAAGTATTTGTTTGTGTGGGGTGAACAAAGCCGAATGAACCCCTTTCCACTGCAATTTGGGTTACGGTGGTTTAACTTATGCCTTGCGGCATCTTTTCCAACAACGGAGTTCGTTGTTGGTTAGTCTAAGCTCCATATTTAGAATTTTCAGAATTTTCTTTGAATACGATAATTTTCTTTGAAGCTGACGGCCCATCTGTGATGCTGGTTCAACTCAAGCCAAATCTTCGATACCGATAGGTGAAACCTTTCACAGAATAAATCTTAACTGCACATCTTCTAATGACAATGGATCTATTTAAGCAAAATCGAAATTGCTATTTCCAAAGCTATAGAATTTTTCGCTTTGGTAAGTTTAAACGAAAAGCCAGCTTAGCATCTGTGCAAACGCATGAATGATTGTCTTTCAAATACAGATGACGATTTCTGGTGAGCCGTATAAAGCGTTTTTCTGCAAATAGAATATATTGTGGTCTTGCTTTCTTGATAAAGATTGCCTTTAGTGATCGTGCCAAGGGACTACATATACATATATATATATATATATATATATATATATATA
>QQSS02220732.1:0-10795 GCA_003687565.2 Craspedacusta sowerbii
GATAGATAGATAGATAGATAGATAGATAGATAGATAGATAGATAGATAGAAAGATACATAGATAGATAGATAGATAGACAGATAGATAGATAGATAGACAGATCGATAGATTGGTAGTTAGGTAGGTAGGTAGGTAGGTAGGTATGTACAAAAGAAAGTAGGTTGTAGGTAGGTTGGTTGGTCGTATGTCAGTAGTTGGTTGGTGGGTAGCTGAGTTAGCTAGTCATTGTGAGTATGACCAGCCTAATATGGTGGTCTTGTTTTAGCGAGTCAGTATCCTGACCCGATGCAGAACGCCAGTCCCGAATTTTTGAAGCGGATCGCGGAAATAGCCGCCCTGGAAGCTGAAACGATACGGTTTGAGAAGTCTCGTAAGCTAAAAAAGAAATAAAGCTACATAGTATGCGGAAGGCTTGTTATGTGCTTCGCCTTTGTTGTTCTCTAAGCCGCAGATTAGATACTACTTAGGTAATTGTGAATCTTCAATCAGACGATATTCTATTCTCCTTTGTAAATGTAAGCAGTATGTCTTCGGTCATTGCGAATGATGCAGTTTTGTGCTACGCGGATGCAAAAGACGTCAATAAATTTTGAATGCTTTTGAAGGTGTTGCTTGTTGGAGGATATAGTTGTTAAGTGTTAAGAGTGTGTCAGATGGGATCCATTAATTTGCAAATAAGCTGTGTTGTTTTTGTTGTTGTTGTTGCCATTTTTGCTAACCTGAATTTTCGAAATTACTTGAGTTTCGGCCTCGGATTCCTTTCTGTTCATTTATTGTCTCATTCTAATACGAATCTTTCGAATATTTGACTTTTGCTTACCAAGTGTCCATGGTAGCTGAGAAAGTTGAAGTGAAAATGGTGTATATAATGCCGCCTGCAACTTATGTTTTTATTATTATAATTTATTTTGTTATGAGAATTTGCTGTATGCTGATGCTTGAAAATCATGATTCCTTCGTTTTTCTTTCTGTCTTGTTTGCGGGGATTATTTCATGGCGTCAGCCCCTGCATGCTGCTGATAGTAATATGCTTCGAATGTCATGTGGACTTCCACTTGTTCCCTAGCGAAAAAGCGATAACTAAACTGGGTCTAGCTAGGCTTTTCTAACGAGTCTAAACGTGCAAGTCTTCGATCATATTTTTACTTTTAGCTTCGTACGCCTTTCGGGAGACATAGATTTGCTTCATGCTTCGGCGCCTCTTTGGCTCGGCTTTCGTACTAGCCGACTGCGTTTCACGTGCGCATCTGCGCTAATCACTTAATCTGTCGGCAGAACGTGTTCGTAGTGATAAGTTGGCCGATTGAACTTTGCTATGGGGAGCAAGTTTCCATTGCGATATTGTTTCTGCAGTTGTTCCTTATATTGTAATGATTAAAATTGTAAAAGAACTAATTATTAATAATTAAGTACCCCTATAACAATGCGTTGAGACATTTTAGTTATACAAATGTAAAGCGTAATATTTTTGTAAAATGCAATAATTTTAAGAATTTCAATTCAGAAGGACAGTAGCAACCTGCAGTTGATATGCGCCTTCGTATTTATATATAAATAAATAAATAAATAAAAATATATATATATATATATACTTTATATATTCACTTCTCAAAACTATCAAAATAATCAGAATAGGCCTTTTAATATATGTATATATATACTTTATATATCAACTTCTCAAAGCTATCAAAATAATCAGAATAGGCCTTGTATTAATGTTACGCACAACTGAGCAAGCTGTTCGTGTAATGAAATATCTGGACTTGCGTAGAAATGATGCCGCAAAGGGTTTGCGTTGCGAATTTTTTTGAGTTTTTAGAGGAGAAGTTTCGGGACAAGAAGGACATTGGTCTCGTTTCAAACGAGACGAGAAATTTCTCGACCTTTCTCGAACGAGTTTGAGATTCGAGATGCAGACTCTAAGATGCCATGTGCTTGTATATCAACTAGTAAACTGTATTAAACCCATTTAATGTTAAATGAAGCTATCTTTTCTATCAACGTTCAACAGTGGTATGGTTTAATTCTGTAAGTAGTATACGTAGGAAGTATTAAACGTATCCCGTAACTAAGAAGTGCGTATGGATTGCTTGAATTATTTATTGCACAATCATTTTACACACCAGAACCACGAAATGAATTGGCCACGCTAAGGATTTCTTCTGCGCGAACGTTGCTGCTGCTGGTGCTATTGATTGCAGTGCGGGTTAGGCTATCAAATGAAGGACGGCGCAATGAATAAGCCTTACAAGTTTCCCGTTGCGAAATGACACGTTCGCATTGATTGAAGAACTCATTGTACGATCATTCTACGCAGACGCGACGGAATGCATTGAAGAAGCTTTGGGTTTCTACTATACGTCCGCCTGTGCCAATGATTCGATAGGTTGTAAAGAGGGCTTGCATATATCAACTGAATGACTTCGCATGAATGAAGCCTGCAGTAAGCGGTAAGCATTTGTAGTTGCTGCAGTTAGGTCATTGGTTGCTACCCCGACGTGACTTTTTTTTATCAGGAAGGGCCTTTGCCTCCCATAGTTACTCGTGTGCACCCGAGCATGGCAGTTACTTTACTTTGGCCATGCTATGTCAGGTTTAACATCCTAGTTTAGCTAAACAGCCGCGGCTCAACTCTTGGTCAATAAGGTCAAGTTACCTTGCTGTCTATGGGTCATGTAATTTTTCGTTTATTTGTCATTTCCATTCCAGCCGTCATCTTGAGCAGGGGCTGAAAATCTCCTGACTTCTCAGTTGTGTATTTGACATACGCAAAGCCAATATTTGGTCACAGACCTTTACCGTTTTCCGCGTCTTTCGCCATCTTTACTTATTTAATCACACGCATTTCAATGCTGTTGCTTGGAAAAGCGAGCTAAGATTTTGCTTTGTCCATGTGCGAAGTTTGCAATTGCGTTTTGGCTTAGGGCATTATATTGGTTATGCAAGAGGGACTCTGCCTAGCGCCCAGCGCCTAGGTAAATTCTGACCTCATGTCCCATTGATGCATGACTAGACTTGAACTGCAGTCTCTTTACTGGGTTACATTGACTGAAATTGAAAGACCTTTATGTGTTTATCACGCCACTAGGGATCAAAATACTAATTCTATCGAATTCCTGATTCATAAAGCAGCATGCGGTTGACGAGTTCCCCATTCCATTACTTTTTTTATTTATGCCTGTACTTGGCGAGGTCAGAATACTTGCTGTACTTGCTTTAATATTGACAGGCTCCTGCTTGCTGTGCGATGACAATACTAATGCCGGGAAGAACATCTGCGAACGCTGTGGAAGATACGAAGATCTCCCCTCGGGCACCTCTGCTTTATTTAAAATGATTTGCGAAATTGAGAGATTGGAAATCCATGCGGCTAAGGGGCATAAAGCACAGCTGCGCGAGGAGATTTGCCGGCAGAGGGGGAGGCACTTTAAAGATTTATCGAGGTGTTCACTTCTTCACTCTAAGTTAATCCCAGCTTTGCCGCTCTTTATGAATTTTCGCCCAATTTGCGCGCCACAATTGGGAAAACATCTTGCGAGCACGGTTCAAGGCTGACCCAAGTATACCGGAATGTGAGAAATTAACGTCCAGGCTAAGGATGTCGGCATAAACTAGCTTTTAAAAAAGCCTCAGACCGAAAATCCTGGAAAACTATCTGCATCTAAACGTTCGCCATAAAGATCCGACTTCTACATCCACTGATAGCAGTCTTGAGCTTGGCCCAAATAACATTAATATTGCATAGCGAAATTCTCCATAAAACAGGTACGCCGAAATCTGCAGATGCTATAATCCATCAAGCCGTCTGTAATGCGGGCGTGTTTACTCTGAACAGGCAAATGGATAACACATTGCGCTCGTGTATTTGCTCTTAAGCAAGCCACGAGAAACAAGAAACCTATGAAGGCAACAAGAAAGGGCTCCAACATAAAAGCTTTATCTCCATCGACATCGCCAATTCGCTCAGCTCCATCTGCTTATTTTAAGCTAGGCAAAGCACGATAATTATCTGAATTTTTTAAATTGAAGATTTCTTCGCGTCTTCAGCAACTGCCGAATCTATTACGAAAGAGGCAACACGCATCTTAGTCTTTCTAAGTGCATTGCTGGGACCTGTATTTTCCGAGTAATAACAAGCAGCTGATACGATCGGAAATCGCCGGCACGACTGATCCAAAGATTACCCATATTTTTATGATCCATTTGAACGTGTTAAAATCTCGCATTATAAATGTGCCTCTGTACGGAGTTCACGTCAATTCTCTTAGCGCTGCCAATACTTTTACGCTGCTCAAGTACACAGACGATTCCCAGAGTAAGTGGAGGAAATTCCTTCTGCTCGAACATTTTGAAAGCAAAAGGTGCGAAATTTCTGTTGAAGATTTTCTTCTCTTGCATATATTTAGGGCAAAGGATGGCTAACCATCTGTTGTTACTTAGCCGTTGCGGTAGTGTTCCAGGGTCAAGCAGTTACGTGTGCGAACAGTGACTTAAAAAATCTACTTTAAACTTTAGGCGATCCATGGGAGAGGGGGCAAGCTTTCAGAAGACACTTGCTTCAAGTCCGCGTGTTGTTATAAATGTCAGCGGTGAAATTTTTGAGACATTTGACGGAACGTTGCAGAGGTTTCCTGCGACCCTTCTGGGAGACGTGCATAAACGGGAGGCCTTCTATTGCTCCGTACGAGAGCAGTACTTCTTCAATCGCAACCGTCTTGCGTTTGATGCGATACTGTTTTTTTACCAGTCCGAGGGAAAGTTGACGCGACCACCTCTAGTAGAGTTACAGCTCTTTGAAGAGGAGTGTCTGTTTTTTGGAATACCTGGATACAGTATTGACGAAATGAAAAGCAGAGAAGGTGCCATCCTTGAGAAGGAAGGCAGAGAGAACACGGAAGAAGAGGCTAGTGCTGGTGCTAAGTGGCTTTCAAAGCAAATATGGAATTTTTTGGAGAAACCAGAAACTTCCAAAGCAGCGGAAGTATTTGCAATCTTTTCTTTGTTGATAATTACAGCTTCAGTAATTTTAGATTGCTTAGAAACGGTTCCGTCCATACGCTCCACACCAGACGGAAACAATCTGTTTCAGGACAGATGGTTTCTCGTGGAGTTGTCAATAAACTCTTGGTTTCTGTTCGAGCTTCTAGTTCGGTTTGCATTCTCGCCGAATAAGTGCACGTTTATGAAGAGCACACTTAATTGCATGGACGTCCTAGCAGTCGTGCCGTTTTTTATTGTACTCGCGGCAGGCAAAGGCGTGTCATCTCTGTCCTTTCTGCGAATTTTGCGATTCATCCGCGTAATTCGCTTGTTTCGACTGTCAAAACATTCAAAAAGACTGGTGGTTATAGGTCACATATTAAAGCACAGTATTCAGGACTTCCAGCAGCTGCTACTCTGTCTGCTTCTACTAGTTGTGTTTGGTGGCACCTTGCTATTCTTTGCAGAAGGAGAGGTAGAAGGTACCCAGTTCACCAGCATTCCGGAAGCAGTATGGTGGGCAGTTCAGACTGTGATGGTTTTAGGGTATGGAGATATAGTTCCAATCACCCTTCTTGGAAAAGTGCTTGCGACAGGCCTGATGATCTTTGGAGCCCTGACCATATCTTTACCAGTGCTGTCGCTTGTGATGCGATTCACTCAAATGTACGACCAAAACACGAAGATTTTGTGAACTGTCATTGAAAATCTCATGGATAAGTCTTCAAAGACGATATCGCTAGAATCCATGTACAGCATATTTTGTGGCAAACGCAAGTCTAAGCGGACTTTTTAAAAGTCTTTAATCGATTTTAAATATTCCGTGTGCCTTATACTCCATTTATGTTAAAGAATGTACGCTTAAGTTACATGGCACGCGCTTAACACTTTGAAGCAAAGCAACGTGTCAGTAGCAATGAAGCGACAGAAAGAATTAAGAATTATTGGTCCTTTTAACTTCTGCTTTAAGCCATTCATAGCAGAAAGAGCAAAGTTGAAACCATAAAAAAGAGGCAGACTTATGAAAAGGCGTATGGACGGCGTAAGCATAGCTTTTTAGATCCGACCTCTGGGAAAGTTTAGTTGCAAAAATTCAAAACTTAACACTTTTTTCTATATTATGGATAATACATACGGAAGTGACAAACGCAGCTCTCACATACAAATCTAATCTCGCTAACTACAAGAAAAAAACACTCTGTTCCCTACGTGCCATCAAAGAACGCCTGCGATATATATCGTAAATCTATCATGCTGACATCGTCTAAATACTCATTGCTGATAATACTGAGGCAATGATCAATAGACCCTTGCTCCCGTACTCATAGGCAAGCTATCAAGCTAGTAGTATAGAATTGGGGGAAGCTGCTCAATGCTGCGGGTATCTTTCTATGATGCCAGTCGTGTATAAAAAAGTTTTAGTAATATTACGTCATGGAGCTTTAGTGTACCTAGGTGTGAGAACAAGTCGGAAGTCGGCTCTCTGAAATCGGAGAAAGTTATTATTCTTATGGCTTGATTTTGAAATTTTACTATTCGATTTAACTCACTTTTCCGCGCTGAACCCCAGTAAGACGGCTATAGCGCATCGCTTGCTAATAAACAAAGCAAAATTCCAATTAAAAAAATGCAATAAAAAACTCCAGATATGTAAAAGTTTCCTTGATAAAGATCTGCGCTTCTTGGAGAAGGAGACACCCTCAGTAGCCATGACTAATCGGACCGAGGGTGTCACTTTAAGATGAGCTCGTTTTAAAACTAGCTAAGCATGTCTTAAATAAGTGCACGCTAGTAATTGGGTAAGGTCTTGCAAAAAAACAACAACAACAACAACAAAAAAAAAAGATTCTGATGGAAAAAGATATCAAGATATGAAAAACAGGCTAAGTACCCTACGCCAAATGGAAAGGATAAGGACAACAGAAAAAGTTAGCTTGAAGAAAACTGTAGCAGTTTCACACTGACCTTCAAATAGCGTCATCGCCGTAACGTTACCTACCATCGTGAATATCATATTTGTTAACGTAATTGCCATTTACGGCCACGAAATAGATGCAATACATCATCAGAAATATGGTCATATAGCAATCTAGCAACTTTTTTTTTTAGAGAGATTGCCGTTAATTGAGCACTGAAGTTAACCTTTCAAGGACAGATACACAGGTTGTTCTCTTTGTAGGCAAAACTCTAACGTTACGTAAAGCCAGCGCGTTTAAAGCAAAACTAAAGCAAATCAGCCTTTTCTACATATAGACTCGTAGTTCAATAGGTAAAGTCCAACTAAAGAGAGTCGTAGTAAAAATACATCATTTAAATAACCACAAGGCGTATTTTGCCATAAGTAGCGCTTTGATTTCATGTTTGAAAGTCATTTTGGACGTATTAAATGTTATTCTAATATTGCAAAGCTAGTTATATAAGGATGCGCCTTGGATTTTTATGGCTTTTGTTCCGTAGAATTCTGTTCTTCTACATGGAAGAATTAATTTTGGACCATTTTTCACACGGTTGTTGACAACCGGAACTCTGAGATAATACAGTTGCCGTACAGGTTGAGGGAGTTTCTTATCAAACCAGTCGTCCATGAAGAGGCCTAGTTTCAGGGTGATGGCGTCTTCGATTTTCAGAACTACTAATTGTAAAAACAGTGCAGATGTGTGATCATGATACCCAGAGAATGTCATTAGTTTTACGGCTCGTTGTTGCAATGTTAAGATTCTGTCTAGTTTGATTTTGCTGGTAAGACCCCATGTAAGTCATGTGACAGTGAAATAACCTGCAGTAAAGTGTCCTTATCGTCTGCGTATCGACATAATGTCGTATTTTAGATAGATAGATAGATAGATAGATAGATTCAGATCTAATTCCATTCCAGGTTCTCTTAACGTTATTCTGGTTTTGAAGGAATTAATCCTGGAAATAAATTTTTTTGTTTGTTCTTATCATACAAACTACAGTGTTTCGCAATTTCTTGTAGTTTACATAGACTTTTGTCTTCTCCTCCTGGTTACTTTCTATCATGTATTGTTTTAAATAAAGATCTCTCTGCTTCGTAGACTGGAGTACATTGGTTGTCATCCAAGGCTTTTGCTGAAGACTTACTTCCCTTTTCGACAAAAGTTTAATGGGGGCCTGTACATTAGAATGTCAAAAATTTCATTGAAATGATCTGCCAAGACCTTAGGATGCGTTTCGTTTCCAAATATGGATTTCCAATTTAAGGTTCCTAATACTTCTAGAAGCTCTCTTGCATTGAAATATTTTTACGTGCAGCTATATATGGCTTTATGATTCTTTCGGTTTTTTTGGAGTGGTAGTTAGTAAGAACACCGAATTGCGGAAAATGATCGGAAATAGTGCATGTTAGATTCCCAGATATTGAATCATTCTTAGCATCGTTTGTGAATATATTATCGATTAGGGTTTGTGATCGTGCTGTCATTCGACTGGGATGCCAAATTAATGATTGAAACTCATAGATCGATAGTCTATCATAGAAGTCAGAGACATTAGTCGAGCTTTAATATTTCACAAGGTTGATATTGAAATCACCCGTGATACACGCTAGTTTGTCTTCGTTGCTTATCTTTCCGAGAATGCTCAGCAGGCGAACGTCTACGAATTTAGATGAAGGGAAAGCCGGCTGCTTGTAGATGCAATCACTTATTTTATTTTTCCTTCATGATTGCATTATTTCCACGAAGGTAGTTTCAAAGGAGTTTTGTAATTAAAAGGAAAGATCCTGTCTAATTTTAATCCTGCAGCGATTGAATTGCAGATTTATATGCCTTTTCCACCTGCTCGACTAAGCGTCCTTGTGTCGAAGAACTAATACTGGTCTAGTTCAATAGGAATGGTTGGCACTTTTCCTTCAGAAATCCCAATCACATTGAAGAAATATTTCAATATTTTTAGAAGAGTTTTTAATTCCTGTCTATAGTCTATTAAGTATATAGTCTATTTCCGGATCCTTGATCGTAGTAGTAGGGAATACCAAGAATTTAGGTACCTACCTCATCTATGATCTATTGAAACGCATCGCAGTATTTAAAATGCGAAAAATAATCGACGACCGATCGACGATAAAAGGTTAGTCGGAATGCTGCTGGCCCCACCACAAGCATTCGAGGCAATTAAGGCCTTTATTAGCTAGATTACTTTTAGTATGCTATTTTGGAATACCGTTAATATTGACATCCGTTAGCTCTAAGAATATGCTTTGCGCTGCGCTCTGTGGGACGTTTTTCTTAAAATTGTTTTGTTACTTCGGGATGCTTGAGTGCTTGAGATTTACCTATTTGATGAAAATTAACCATTAAAAGCAGAATCAATATTAAATGGCTCCTTTGCTACCCTATTATTCTTGTTTGCAACACAAACAGGAAGAAACTTAGACTATGTACTTGACAATTGGCCTCATCCCATCCCAAGCTTTACTTGTGTTGTTTTTATTTTGTTTAGCCATTTGTTGTTATTTTGTGGACATAATTGGAGTAGTATAAGCGTTTACTTCTATTTGTCACACCAGCTACTTTGCTGCGTTGTTTCTGTATGTAATATCCTTTAGAAAATCATCTCCTTCTTTTGTTGTTTGCAAGATGTCATTGTTTATGTATGGTTTCTGTTGCATGCCTAATTCCTGTTTTGTAAGTCTGAGAAAGGGGCTATAACATTTAGAATATCATTTACCTGCTCTATAGCGATGTTTGCTAAGACTTCTGACTTACATATAAAGATCGGTGGATATCACGATACAATGGATAACACGACTACAAGCATTCCTCTCTAATTAATGCTTGAGTGTCAGCAATGGCGGAGGCGTATGCTATTTGGCTAGTATCATATAATTTTCATTTATTTAGAAGTCTTTAGGTTCCCTTCGAGTGTTTATTGACGTCTGTCATTAGTATGCATGCGCGTACGTTTCTTCTTTCATCCTCTCTAGTTTTAGTAGTACTACCTTACTAATAGCTTTAGCTCATCGTTGATCTACCGGCTGATAGATTATACCTATGAAATCCCCTTAGTTCTATCACTACTTTTAACTAATTGTGCCTTTGACATAGTCTTGCCCAAAGCGACCTATCAGCAGTAGCTAATAAATTAATCCGTGCAACTCTATTGCCCGATATTGGCTTATACCTTATTATTGCCTACAGGACCCTGTATATGTACCTACTGACGAGCTTTCTTAATAGTCCTTTTGAGAAGCGTGACTAGTCAAGACACAAATGTATGCCTACAAACTTATGTTGTACATAACATGCTGATGTCTTCGACTCCAGTTGTGTCTTCAACAAGCAAGCCTGAAGCGAAACGTAAAACTATTAAAAGTCATTCAAGTGAACTAAATAGAGCTACGCATATGTAAGAGTTTGGGATTCTGTGGTTTACTGAAATTGACATAAAGAAGTCATAACAAATTCTGACTATATTATAGGCGCTATTATTCATTGGTTGTCATCCATAAAAGACGCCCACAAAATTTTTGACTAATTCTTTCCCCCCCTCCCTCCTTGTCCACTCTTGGCCGACCCTTTGCCCACTCCCATGTTGCGTACGTCCACATCGTGCAAACACATTATGTCCTTTAAAAAAAAATGCTGATTTTTATTCTTGAGAGTCCGTTTCCTTCTAGCGAAGCTCCATTCTGTCTTTGTTGCATCTCTTCACGTTCATGATGGTCTTCACTTCTTTACTTTATCCTCCATGCCACATTGGAATAAGCGTTAAAGTCTTAATAGTAGTAGTAGTAGTAGTAGTAGTAGTAGTAGTAGTAGTAGTAGTAGTAGTAGTAGTAGTAGTAGTAGTAGT
>QQSS02220743.1:0-10795 GCA_003687565.2 Craspedacusta sowerbii
CTTAAGTTTAATGTCTCCATTAAGGAAAGTTAATGTCTGAACCTTAAGTTAAGTCCTTTCTGCGAACCGGCCCCTGGACTTCTTGCGTCGCTATCAACATTCTTATTGCTGAGCTTGATTAGCTAAAGTCTGTTGAATCTGGGCTTGAGATAGATTATTGCGTTTATCTCTTTTATAAAATGTAGTTACAAGTAGAAAAAAAGGCGTACATGGGAATGGGAGATTCATAAAAAGGATTGCAAGATACTGTTTGAAATAATGTGACTGCGCTGTTTGCGTGAATTTAAGGTTTTGTATGTACGTGTTATCTTTCGTTGGGGAATTCACCATATCGGCTTATTTGACTTTGATGCTTAACTTCCTTAGTCTTGGCATACAGTAAAGGTAAGCCTATACCTGTCAGTCCTCAACCCTTACCAACTCATGATTGGTCCAAAACCCGCGACGTTCATTGAGGTTCGATATGGCTTCTGAGTGCTAGGCTATTTAAGTTTAACACCTTAGAAGTAAAAATGTTTTTATTTCAATTTTTCAAAACGATTCAATCAAAATTCTACTTTGCTCTGGAGACCTGCCCCTAAACCTTGTTAACCTTTCCCCTTGACCATGTTAGCTATGCTAGAGTCAGGGCCAAGGTTAAGGTTAGGCTTGGGTTTATTTTCAGCTGGCAAATTCTCCTGTTAAGATGTTGAGAAAGATGCTAAGGTAGGGTTAGGCTTTGCTACAGCTGGACGTTGCCTTTAAAAAAAGAGCAACGATGCATTACTCAAATGTGCTTGAAAATGACGGGACTAAGCACAGAGAAGCTCGCAGAATAATTGGTACCAACAAGAAGTTGAAGTGAAGCTCTATGAGTTTCCACAGATGCGCACTTCATCGATAGTCGGTGACAGCAAATTAGGCCAGTCGTCGGTTGTTGGTTGAACCTCTCAAGAAGCTAAGGAGCTCCTTACGTGCCCTCAAATGGAGGCTCGGACGACTGGTCGATGCTCCAACTAAACTGACATCGCAATATCCCCTGCTACTAGAAGACACTCTTCTTGAAGACCTTTCCAACGGTCGAAAAAGTCGTTCCGGGCTGGTTAAGTCTTCTTAGGAGATTCGCCAAACAGGATAGCAACAACAATTTGTCACATACCCTGCTTGCCCACCAACAACAGCGTGGAGGCTCTCTTATTTGGTCGACTAAAGGAAGTATATTTGTTATCCCACCAGCACGCTGCATCACACTAATACCTTGAAAAACTTCTTCCGCCATGTTACGTGCACCATACCTAAAAATCGGTGACGACAGGTTCCGGTACAGTTTTAATAGGGATTGACATGGTTCTCTCAGAAGGCCAATGGTTTTTTCATAGATCAGCATTAAAGCAAGACTGGAAACTTAACACTAACATAAGTTACTTTCGTGTTGGTGGAAATACGCCTCTTTGCTGTTAACTTATTGATGGCACGCATTTCGAGGTTATTGTTTCATTTCAAATCAACTGGTCTTTGGGATCCCAGTAGAAACCGTGGTTCTTGCGGGAAATTCAAGGCGTTTAGAGCTGTACACCATCGTGGTCCCGTTTTACGAAGTTCACTGTAAAGTCGTTGTTGGAGGTGCATGGCACTTTCCCAAGTCTCCATCTCTTCTCCCAGAAGTAACTAGTGTGCGCAGTATTGACTGTGCAGTTTTTTTCTTCGGCTAGAAATACTGGTCACATCTGGCTACAAGGGATTTCATGGCAAGTCGATTTTCTAGGATGTGTTGCAGTAATGTACCTCGCTACAAGCGAAGTTGGAAATAACTGGATTAAATTTAGGTATTGATCCTTCGTGATGCGAGTCAAATGGGACCAATTTTTGTTTGCCTTAGCTAGGAGCAAAAAGCTACGCTCAGCCTGTGCCCTTTCACCCCTAGCCAGGAATGTATATATGTGTTGTAACTGATGCTGGAAATATATATTTTGTATTGAATTTGTTCTATATTTATTCATATATATTCTTTTGATTTGACTGAGAAAGCAATATATTTGCGATAAAGTTTAGAGACAAGTTCTTGAAGTCACTAACCAAAGTTTTGATTCTGCGGAGGCGGGAGTGTTTTGTTGTTATGTGGGATGCATGTGAGTGTAAAGTATAGTAGTTTGTTCGCCATGCCCTTAAATTTGTGGTTTACCAATTAAAGTGATGGTCTTTTCTATTATCTAGTTGATGGTAGCTGGGGAGGTTGGTCGGAATGGAGTGGTTGGGCAAAAGGTCTTTGCTCTGGAAACCAGAGGGTCAAGACTCGACCATGCACAAACCCTACGCCTTCAGTTGATGGAACTTACTGTGTGGGTGACAATGCTATGCAAGAAAGTGGTCCAGGTATGTCACATGTTATATCCTTTCCAAGGCAAGTGACAAGTTACTATGTTTCTTGATCTTAATGTGCATTAATGTCTGTTTATGAGTTAATGTGTATATCTCTCACATATGTATGAATTGCAGTTCCTTAGTGTGAAGCAGATTTTATTTTTTGTGCTTCATAAAAAATTATATAGTTGATGGTGGATATAGTGAATGGAGCCAGTGGAGCACCTGTGAGAGACCCTGCGGAGGCTCCATAGTCAATCGCACTAGAGTTTGTGACAATCCACCACCTGAAAATGGTGGTGCCTCTTGTGTTGGAAATTCCATTGAAACAAAAATGGAATGTGTTATGCAATGCCCAGGTATTTATGCTTCATGCTTGCTTGCAGTTTCTGGTTTTTGTTTAATGCTTTTGAGTTTGCTGTCATTTTCCAGGCAACATGGAGCAAGCACTGCAAACTACAACCAAACTTTTGCAGTTTCTTGCATTAACAATCAGTTTTCTTTTGCTTTGTAATATTAAATTTAAGTTCTTGTCTTTCTTGGTATGATAAATTGTGATTATCCTACTGTGTTACAAAGGCTATGAATGTTTGTGTGATTTTTAAATGTTTGATTTCTATAAGATGGTCGAGTTGATGGTGGATGGTCTATGTGGAGTGAATGGAGTGCTTGCCCTTCAAAATGTACAACTACTGGTGGAACTGTGATTCGGCGTCATCGCCAGTGCAATATGCCACCTCCGATGAATGGTGGTGCGCCATGTTCTGGACCATTTTCAGAGGAAATTTTTGGTTGCTTTGATGTTTGCCCACGTAAGTTGGCAAGTTGGTTTTTAATTTTAGCTGCTTAGTGGTAGCTAAGTTTAGGGCTGGTCTCTCTGAACAGAAGGTCAATTTAAGAGTCATATTCTAGTGCACGATATCAAATGTTTGAAAAGAAATCCTGCTGTACTAGTATTTTTTATGCATACTTTAGCTGCAATGTTTTGTCTTAAGATGATATTTTTTTTGCAGAGCATGGTGGGTTTGGCGAATGGCTTGAATGGAGCTCTTGTTCAAGAACTTGTGGAACTGGTGTTCAGATTCGCGGCCGCTATTGTGATAACCCAGAGCCACGTGGAAGTGGTACAAACTGCACCGGGGAATATAGTAGTTCAAGGCCTTGCAAGTTACAGGATTGTCTGGGTAGGTTTGTTTATTCATAGTGTTTTTATTGTAAGGTGCATTTCATAGATTCTTCATGATTTGCAGAAGTTTATATGCTTTAAGGTCAGGAAGACTAATCTAGAGCAAAGCGAATCAGGAAACATACTGAAATGCCGTTTTGTTGCATGGCTGTATCTGCTAATGGGCCAAATGAGATTATTCCATAGTAGCTATTTCCCTCGGTTAGCATTAGCATCTCAAGCCTTTTCATAAATTCTACTTTTGCACTTGCTGCCTTCCTTGCATCGAGTTGCTTATTCGTGACTTCAAGTGCTGTTGCTAAGTTGATGACGGAAATCTGACAGGTATAGGGGGAGTTTAGAGCATCACACCACTCGTTTTTTTTTTTGTGTGGATATGAGCAGGAAAATGCATGTTTCATTTCATTTCATTGGCTTTTGCTGGAAATTTGTTGATAAATGTTGAAGCATCTATGGTAAGCTATGAACACGTAAAAAAAATGAGAATAGTTTTTGCAGGTTTAGTTATTCCGACCTGTGCGATGAAATTTCCGCTGTGCGAATCAGCTTTACTTGTGTTCCATATATATATATATATATATATATATATATATATGCTATAAGATATACCTATCTATTTATAGATGGAAATAAAAATTTAGCTTTTTGTTCCTAGGGGCGATAAATGGTGGCTGGTCGTCATGGCAATCATGGGGAAGCTGTACCGAGAAAACAGTATGTTTTCTTGGAAATAGAACTAGGAGTCGCGTTTGTAATAGTCCCGCCCCATTGAATGGTGGGGACCAATGTTTTGGTACCGCTGAGGAAGAGGAGTTGTGTCCTAAAGAAGGATGCATTGGTCTGTATAGTGAATTTACTGTCGGTTTTCTTATGTTCTAGATAGATGCTGAAATTAATATCATTGCTTGAAGTCAGTTTTCCTGAAAGCCTTTCATGATGCATAGCAATTATTCATTGTTTATCAGTGGGAAAAATTAAGGGGGTAGCATATTGAGTACTCTTGCTAGTTTTAGGTTCTTCCTTCGTGGACACGATAGGGTGACGTCCTTTATGATATCTTCGGTTGACGTTATGAATTTCCTATTCAGATGGTCGTCCTGCTGCACCTGACGTTCTGCCGCTTGAGGAGACTGACTATATTGCTAGAGAGTGCCTTGGTGTAACGACCAAGCGGATGGCTAGTAATGGCCTACCTGCAGAGCTGGTCGCTCACCTGGACTGGGCTAAGCGAAAATTTTTGGGAGGTTATTTTGCTCAGGTTGAAGAAGAGAAAGGAGCAATTATCAAGGTAGCATAACTAGAGTTTAAGATTTCTGATCTTTGTTGTTATTTCAGTGTGTTACTTGAGTGGTGGGAATATATCAGTCGCATGCGGCTTTTAAATTGTAATGTGCCCTGCCTTGTGTGTACATGGTTATGGTTTTTCTTTAAGCTTGGTTGATTGCTTCATCCTTAAAGAGAGCCGGACTTTCCCCTTTGCACTATCTTAACCCGGATATTGGTACTGCTTCTTCTTGTTCGCTCTCCAATGTCTTTGTCCCAAAAGACACTGCTTAAACTTTATTGCTCGTTACTTATTGCCGTTGTTTTGTTGATATTCGCACAGTATTGCTTCGACCCTTATCCGCCCATGACGATAAAGGAAGTCTCCGACAAAGTCACCTCCTTTCGTAAGGTGGGTGCCATACCAAACTTTGTTAAGCCGACCGACGACTCGACGCCGATTCTTGGCTTTTCGGTGAGAGTTTTCAAGGGCACTTACCAGATCAAGGGCTATGACTTTGGCATCTCCAGAGCTCAGAAGTACATACCTGGAAATAATTTGGAGCTCCACGATGTCATGTAAGTGTTTTCTAGGTAAAAGAATTATCTTGTGATTCCTTGATGTTGCTAGGCATAAGTATTATCTTGTGATATCTTGGGCTGCTGTGTATTTGTATATACTCTTGTTATTGCTTTCTGATGAGCAGCATATGAGGGTTAACCAAACGTAATCCAAATGGAGCTATATCTTGTGAAGATATGCCACTGTTAGGTTTCTAATTCTTCATCGGTCTCAAGCTTGATTACGCATCTGTACTAGGTATTGATGACCTTCTCTTTTCATCAAGTTGGCTCGTAGCCAGGGTTGCCGTAATGTTATTCCAACGTGCAGTGCAAAACGGCTGCCTTCTATAAATTTATAGTAATTTATATCAAATAAACGCTATTACGGAAATGTTCAAGTCAGACGCCAAACGGGAGCCTTCTTGTGGCGGGCGATCAGCTTAAGGAATGTCGCCGGTGTTTTGTTAACCGTTTCCTTACGAAGACCAGGCTGCTCATCCCTGTCGTCGTCGTTTTGGACTTTCTTCAAAAACAAGTTTGCCTGATAGCGGCAAGCATTTCCTTCGCCCGTGCATCGTCGTCATAATGAGCTTCGCAATATAAATAAATAAATAAATAAATATATATATATATATATATATATATATATATATATATATGTATGTGTGTGTGTGTGTGTATTAAAATGGCAAGCCTTACGTACGACTCGTAAGAGTTCTATGGTAGGAGTGTTAACTGGCCAAGCAACTGCTTAAAGTCCCATTAAGAACACGAAAGCCCTGGAAACCTCGCAAATATATATATATATATATATATATATATATATATATATGTATATATATAGGCAAATGCAAAGGCAAGTGCTTTCTCCGTTTTTAGGTAGTTAACATTCTTATCTCTACACCATCTTTAATCCCCCTGAATTGCACGACGATACGCAGTCTTTAGACGTATTTCGTCAACGATCACGTTAGATTTATACGGATGCAAAGTTTCCGTGTTAATACCAGGAAATTTCGTGACGCTCCTCAGATCTCAAGGCGCCTGGTTTCAACGGCAGTCTAAAGTGTAAGCTGTATCGCTGTTCACTTGCTGTGTACTATCACAAAGTGCTGCTCTATGTTTTCATCAAATCGTTCTAGTTAAGTCTAAAGCTTTGTGCTTGTAGCTCATGTCTCGGCTTTAGCAGTGACACAAGCTTCGACCTGACGTGAAGCTATCGGGGCTGAGACATAGATCATTAACCATGGGTGATGCAACCTGGCTGTACAGAAAATGTTTTGCCACGGAAAGTCAGGTCGCATTGTCCAGTATTGCTTTGGGAGCGTCATGACCGAAAGGTATTTTACCTGCTCCAGTGTTCTTGAGGCATGGCATTAGTGTTACTTGCTCTGCTTGCAGACGTATTTTTGGAATCTCGCAGTTATTGAATTGCTACGGAAAGTCCATAATGTAGACTAGAAACGCTACACGAAATAAATAATTTAGAATAGTGGCCTTATCAACGATTGGTCCTCTTATCGGGGTATCATACGAACTATATTTTGCCGCGGAAAGTCAGAGGCCATGCCCAAGTTGCGAAGTTGCACGTCTTTGATATGGGACCCAACGTAATAGGTCCTTTACTGACGTAGCGAGGTATCTGGGAACGCTGTTTTGTTGTTTTAGATGCAAGCACAAATCCAAGATTTCAGATTTGTACTGATATAGATGCATTTCTGCTTGGTCTGTCTACGAGTAGATTTCGTCTGGAATCAGTGGTCATACTTACTTGATAATGCATCCAAGAGTTCGCTCTGCTTTTTACGGGTACTAGGTGGATTTCAGCTGTGGAATGTAGAGCCACCCTATTGTTCCCAGACTGGGAGTTTAGTTAGAGGATGCCTTTGTGTTGTGCTTATTGATTAGGATGTCCATATCATAATTGTGATTATCTTAGTGCGCGATCCTTCTTGCCCACTCTCAGTATGTGTGTAAGTATTTTGTTTGTGTGTGTGTGTGTGTTTGTGTGTGTGTGTGTGTTTGTGTGTGTGTGTGTGTGTTTGTGTGTGTGGTCGTAATATGCGCAAGTATGCGTCCCTTTAATTGTGTTTGTGTTTGTTGTGTTTGCGCATGTGCAAGTGCGGTTGCTACAGCTTCTTTTTTATTTAGCGTGTGTGTGTGTGTGTGTGCGTGTGTGCGTGTGTGTGTGTTAAGGCACGCGTGTGTATTTACGTTGTGTGTGCATGTAGACGAACTGGACCAAGACAAAAAATTTGCTTCAACTAATTTCTGGTCAGAACTCTCTGTCTGTTTTGATTCGTT
This sequence comes from Craspedacusta sowerbii, assembly GCA_003687565.2. Lineage (NCBI taxonomy): Eukaryota > Metazoa > Cnidaria > Hydrozoa > Limnomedusae > Olindiidae > Craspedacusta > Craspedacusta sowerbii. The sequence goes on from QQSS02220743.1 coordinate 7,658, forward strand.
GCACGAGACTGGCTTCCGCGCTTCGCAAGGCTGTCCGTATTTGTAGATTTTAAATTATTGCATCTACGTAAAAGCGATGCATTTTTCCAACTTATTTTTGACACGTACATTGCAAAGATTCGATCTTGATCGTCTGGCTGTTCATACTGTTGGGTTATGGAGTATGCTTGTTAGATTTATGCAGGTTAATCAACAGAAACTAGAGGCAAGGGTCTTGAGGGCCACATGAATTTTTTAAAGTCATTGATGGACGCCAAGAATTTTATTGATGCTAATCATCTGTCTTTACTTGACTGGATAACAGTTACAATTGCTCACCAGAAGCGATCCCCCCACCCCCGTCACGAGAGCTATCCCTGGGGATGTTCTGGATATCCGGTATTTGTATAAAAGAGTAGTAGTCATGATGTAAGAACCATCAAACATTTAAACGAATTTACGTTTCGTTTTAAATTTACTAATGCCGACTTTTCTTTATAGTAACAGTTCAAATTCGTCAACGCAGTCGATTTGACATCTCAATTATCGCCTGCCCTTTATTCTGCTTCGTTCAGCATGGTTCCTTTTCTTCCCCGTAGGTTCACCTATTATTCGGAAGGCAATTTTTGGGGATTCCTTGCCAAGGGAGAATTTCGTCTGTTTGCACCGTTTATTTTCAAGTCTGTCGTTTTCAACAACCAAACGGAGGGAGTGTCTTCTATGATTGGCCACTCGCCAAAACTGCAGCTGAAGGGGCTGGTGAATGCTCTTGGTATTCCTGATGATCTTGGGGGAACAGCTGGTGCCGTTGTTGCTGCTCTCAAGTGCGTTTTAGTTTTATTTACTTCCTTGAGATGTACGATTGATAATACTTATTACAATTCTATCATATCATGGATCCATTTCATATCTTGGTATTTTCGTAAACATAATTTATGGCATTATTAAATTTATAATATATATAAGTTATAAATTATATAATTATATAATTTTATATATATATATATATATATATATATATATATATATATGTATGTATGCATATAGGATACATTATTATAAATTTGAATAAATTTCATGTATAATATATGAATGAGAATATTTGGCGCATATTGAGTTATTGTTTTGGGAGCGTCATATGGACCCAAAAGCATTGTATCTTGTGTCCAGTGCTCTCAAGGCATGACATTAGAGTTGCTTCCTTCGCTTTAAGACATATTTTTGGAATCTCTCAATTAGTGAATTGCTAAGAAAAGTCTATTGCTAAATAAGGAATAGAAAAAACTACTCGAAGGAAATAATTTTGAACAGCAGCCATGTCAACTATTACTCCTCATATCGGGGTATCATGCGAACTTAGACAAACTTGTGCTAAGCAAGAGAATTGCATGTTAAGAAAATGTCGGATGTTCTATTTCGTTAGATTTTCCGTGCATTAAATGTTTCATTTCAGAGGGCTTAAAGTATAGGATGTGTTGAGTGTTTCATTTCAGAGGGCTAAAAGTATAGGATGTGTTCATTTTTCATTTCAGAGGGCTAAAAGTATAGGATGTGTTGACTGTTACATTTCAGAGGGCTTAAAGTATAGGATGTGTTCATTTTTCATTTCAGAGGGCTAAAAGTATAGGATGTGTTGAATGTTTCCTTTCAGAGGGCTAAAAGTATAGGATGTGTTCATTTTTCATTTCAGAGGGCTTAAAGTATGGGATATGTTGAATGTTTCATTTCAGAGGGCTAAAAGTATGGGAGTTTGAATTCGCTCCTGCCGAAATTGCTTATGACTTTTTACACGAGTTCCAAGCGGCCTTTCGCATTACAGCTACGAAGAGCTTCGGAGGAATTCCGCTACATTTCGAGGTGATCATGATAAATAGTGGCTTTGATCGCAAGATTGCCTTTGGGTTCTCGTTTGACGGCGCGTCCTTTGGCGCCATGATCGAACAGATGTCAAGCAGTGGGTCTGCTGGAAAAGTCGTTGCAGACATACTGAATCTTTTGGGATTCCAAGTTGAGGTTGGTAGGCGCTACTCCCTGTTATGTTTGTAGTTACCTATTATTTTAGCTCCTTCATTGACTAACACTTGGCAGTTTCTATACGAATGTAGAAAACTTCACGTTTTATCGTTTTTTTGTTGGCCATGTATTCAGGTCTGTTTCCGATTTGGCTTACAAGAGATGTGCTTTGGATTTCGAAACGTTTCTAGCTAGCAATGCGAGTAAGCAATCCATATGTAGGTTCCACATGTTTTATCTATGTATTTGTCAAGGTCGGTGTGATGTGGTGTCCCTCATTCTTTGGCTCATTCCGGGTAACACGACGGACTGCATTTTCAAAGAGTCCGTTGTCAGCCATGTTCTTTCCAGATATTCCAGACGGGCTTGCCGCCGTGGCTCAAGTATGTGCGATTATGGTTTATTTATCTTCTTGATTTGTAATAATTTATCATATATATATACATATTATTTATATTATATATGCATATTAATTATATATTATATATACATATAATATATTATATATACATATTAATTTTTTAATATATATTATAAATTATATATATATATATATAATAATAATAATAATAATAATTTAAGTTTGAGTCTGCCCGTGCATTGCAAATGAAAACTGCCTAGCAGTTTTTTTTCGATGTCTCTTCTGTCGCAACAAGCTAAGTTTGCATGTCACTGCCTTGTTTTTTTACCCAGTAAGTTGAAGTTTCTTGAACTTCAGAACTAAAGTTTCTCGTACTAAGGTTTGCTTGTGTTCTTGTGTAGGTGGGAATCCCCAAAGATTGCAAGGGAAGCCCGTTTTGTGAAATTTTGAAAAAGATCCTTGGTCCGAAAGCTGCGTTTCGATTAGCTGGTCAAGTCAAAGAAAGCTACTACAAGATAACTGGTGCCTTTGTCAATGTGAAGATCTATGAAAATTACGAATTTTCTAGGCTGGAATTATATTTTGAGGTGCGTTTTCTGTCGTGTTTACAAATTTTTCCGCTTTTTGCCGTTTTATGGTACACCTAGACGTCCTCCCACAATATGAGGTGTATAGCTCTTCAATGAGAATTTTTTGTATGACTGCGTGTTTTCGTGTGTGTGTGTGTGTGTGTGTGTGTGTGTGTGTGTGTGTGTGTGTGTGTGTGTGTGTGTGTGTGTGTGTGT
>QQSS02220765.1:0-10791 GCA_003687565.2 Craspedacusta sowerbii
CATCATCATCATCATCATCATCATCATCATCATCATCATCATCATCATCATCATCATCATCATCATCATCATCAAACAATTTAAATAATATTACTACAATATGTTAATCAACATTAAATTTTCAAAACAAACCTGTTGCCGCAACTTCAAACTTCGCTTCATCAAGCTCCACTGCCTCGATATCCTGTAACTTGCGAGTGAAACTTATTGCAGGAAATAATTCAGTCTCCTGCTTCTTATGTGCTTTAGGATGAGACGGTGAAGAGTCTACGGGCACTTCTTCAGACTTCGATTTAGCTTCTTTGGACAGAGATTGTAATTCAGGCACGGACTTATTTGACCCAGGCACATCATGCTTAGCGCTCACAGAGGAACCCTTACCCCTTGGTTTCGGCTCCACTTTGGGAGGCTGCGCTTTTGGCTTGGCTTTCAATGAAAGAAACAAGCAAAAAACGTTAAGTCGCGGATCGATAATAAATATGAAATCAGAAGCTTTTGAGAACAAACTAATAGACAGACTAACGAATCAAGAAATCACCAGGAAAATAACAGCTATCTGCAATACCACATACCTGTAACAGCTACTTCGAACGCACGTGTAACGGACCCTGCTTCATTCACTGCTTCAATAGCGTATATTCCAGCATCGGCACTGGTGACGGATAATACAGATAATACTAATGCCCTTCCAACACTAGCCATTCTGATTCTATCAGACGCTTCCAGTGCAATAGAGTTTTTAGACCACTGCACGATTGGCTCTGGAGCTCCCTCGACACTGAAATTTACAGTCAAGTCTGCACCATGTTCAACATGTACTACCGCACCATCCTCACGTCCTACAATGCTTGGAAGTCGAACTAAATCACGAACTTGTAGCACGCACTTGCTGCTGGACGTCCCATAAATATTATGGGCTATACACTCATATAATCCTGAATCTTCAGGCACGGCATTACGAATAAGTAATGTATGTTTATCTCCGTTACTTAAGCACTCATAGTCATCAGAATCTGATATCTTCTTCTCGCCCATCATCCACACAATGGTGTCACAGTTTTTCACAGCTAACGCGAGCAATACCGCAGTTTCAGCAACAGCATCCTGGTCGACTAAGCCCTGCAGAATTTGGGGTGGACTCTTATCCTGGACCCTAAGTACTGCCGAAAAAACTTTGCTTCCAGCCTTATTTGACGCAACAATCTCGTACACACCAGAATCTTCAGGACCACAATTGGACACAATCAATCTGCACTTTGGCAAATCAGTCGCTATAGCTATGTGGCCACCCGATACCAATAGCTTGCCTTCAAAGCGCCACTCCACAACGGGCGTTGGCTGACCAACTATATCAGCCTCACAAACAAAGCTAGATCCAGTATCAACGGTCGAATCTTTAAATAAGGGGGTTATTACAGGCGGTACGGCTAATAACGCTTTAGCTGAAATAAGCAAACACAAAAGACAACGAAATAATCAGATGCACCAGATCTAAAATATGGCACGCATATATTTTCCCATACCAAAATACTGGATAAGTAAAATGATACCAAAAATGAAAGCTCTCAAGAAACTGCTGGTTACGAATGCAAATTGCATAAGGCATACCTAACTAGCAACTGTACAAAGCGGCATTATAGCAACAGCAAATAGCAAATAACTCACAGATTTTCAAGGAAAACTTTTGCTCTGATTTTCCATGACGGCTACTAGCCATGAACTTGTAAGCTCCAGCATCGTCGATCTTAACATTTTTAAGGGTCAATGTATATATGTTTCCATTGTTTTTAAGCTCGACTTTCCCTTTCAAATGCAGGCACTTCTTGAAGCCTTTGAACCACTCTACTTTAGGCGAAACGTGACCCTGCAATTGAACTGACATAACAGCATCATCACCAATTACAAATTCCTGCTCCAGCGGCGTCAACGCTATGCAAGCTGGCTCACTCGGCTGAACTGTTAGATTGCCCAAACATGATACTTCTACTCCATCATGAGTCGCTGAAAACTTGACAGATCCACAGTCCTCTAGCTGACATCGCCTGATAACCAAACTATGCATGCAATCCGCCTCTTTCAAAATTTCGTACTTGTCTGCGGAAGATACCTTAACATTCTTAAAAACCCAAGTGATGGCAGCAGACGAACAAGAAGACAGTGTCACAGAAAACTTAGCATCTTCGCCCTCCTTTACCGAGGTGGGTCCAAACTTCTTGACAATTTCAAGTTTCGGAGAATGAGAAGGTTGATCAGCTCCAGATACATGCACATTGTCTAAATCTACTCTACTAGGTGCAGACACGGAAGCGCCTGCATTGGGCTTAGAAGGTTTCTCGTTGACAAATACTTCGCAAACCGACGTCACAGTGCCAAACTCATTGTTAGCGCGAAGTTCATAAACTCCCTCATCTTCCACGCCCACATCTTCTATAGTTAACCGAAACAGATTCTCAGTTTGAGAGAAGGAAATACCATCCTCCTCTTCCACCAGCTCATCGTCACAATACCACAGCACACTTGATAGCCCATCACATAGCACGGTAGCTTCTAAAACCAAGTTGTCGCCTTCAGCTATGTCTAGCTCTGCAGGCAGGGCTTTCACAAGAACGGGTTTAGCTAAACATCAAAGGAAGACAGACAGGGGGATTTAAACAAAAATGCTCAAAGCATGGAGGAAAAAAATCATCTGATTTGAATACGAACTAACAAAGATTTGAAAAATTCTTCCAGCACGTCTCAGAAGAATTTTACAACAATTTCGCAAAAGAAAAGGAAAAAAAAACTTTGCACTTCTATCCACAGGTTAACAAAGGAAGGTGATAACAATACCTATTGCAAAACACCTGGTTAAAAGTTATAAAAAATATGTTCACATACAAACAAAAACCCTCTCGTCTTTATGTGTGCAGTTGGCACACTCAACAACCGAGAAAAACCAAGGTCAAGCTAAACGGACTTTACAGATAACTTAACTCGCAAGATTATAAGCAGCAAAACTAAAATGGGCACCTGAAGTTGAGGCCACAGTCTGGCGCTCGTCTGCTGCTTCATTCGACTCCTTCACATTGAAGAGCAGCGATGTTACTTTTCCTGTACGTGAGACGGCCTCGACTTTGTAGACGCCAGCATCTTTACATGTTGCTTTATGTAAAACCAAAGTATGATTCTTGTCGGATTCAATGAAACTCAATCGCTTGCTTTCCTCTAGCTCTTTCCCATCCTTTAACCAGGTTACAGAAAGAGCGTCCGGCACTTCGATTGAAAGTGTAAGATCTTCTCCAGCAACTAAGATCTGCTCAAAGTTGAACTCCGCAAGGGCATCCACTTCAGGCTCTAACTCTACCAATTCTTCGATCGCTGCTGTAATAGGCTCCTCTACTGCCGATACCACAGTTAACTGCCCACGACAGGAAATCTCCCCAAAGCTATTCTTAGCGGTACACTTCACCACTCCACTGTCTCCTAAAGCACAATCGTTAATAATAAATACGTGCTCACCACCTTTTTCAGTTAACAATTCAAATCTTCCTTTGTCTGAAACCACTTTGCCGTTTAGGGACCAAGAGATAACTGGTCCAGGGCTTCCACAGACCACCACAGAAAACTCAGCTTCCTCGCCGACCTGCGCAGAAATATCCTCGATTTGAGCTTTAAACCTAGGCGCCGTACCGGACGGTTTAACGATGACCGAAAACATCCTCTGCGCGTCGCCACTGCCGTTTGACAACTTGCACAAGTAGTCAGCATCATACTCAGGGGTAACACCAGATATCGTCAATGTATGCCCAATTGCATCTTTCTGGAACTTTACATTCTCACTCTCTTCCAGGATGCTTTCATCTCGAATCCACTGTACGTCAGGGTGAGGAGATCCTGTCACTTTGATTTTAATTTTAAGAGTTTCCCCCTGGTTAACTGTGTATTCCTCTTCAGGACCTTCCACAAACTGGGGAGGCATCCCATCGGGCACTGTAACAAATATATATGACGTTCTCAAAACAATATAGCACGATCTCAAAACATATCATTAGGAAAATATAAAGACCACAGGGATAACAAAAGCAGGTTGATTTGAAATGAATCCGAAGTTGGCTCTCAAGCCCAAGGAGAAATTTCATAAACCTATCTAAATCATTTTGGTTTGCCTTTTTTAACCGAATATTTCAGGGGTTGCAAAGCATATGATCGAATGCAATCACAATTGCCATTTTGAAGTGCTTTATCGACGCAGAGACAATTTAAAACTATTGAGTAAGGAGACCCTGACTATCAAGCAATTAGAACCAGGCCTTAATGAGGAGATCTGATCCTTTCCTCCGAAGATGCCTTTATTTTAAGCTGAGCGTTTAATAATTTTGCGAACTATTGATAGCGATCATGATGCTCGAAAGGCATATCGTGAACAAAGTTGAACTTCAAGGTTCTCCGATCCCTATTAGATAATTTGATGTCCTATGCCATTCCTCTAGCTGCAAAGTATAGGACCATCACACTAAGCCAACCAACCTTTCATGCGAATAGTGAATTTTCTTTCAGATGTGCCCGAGGAACTAGTGGCAGTGCACCTGTACTGGCCATCTGCATCCAGCTTAACATTTTTCAACACCAGAGTGTGCACATTCTCGTCTGTCTTTATCTCGGTCCTTTCTCTTACGTTGAGCAACTTCTTAAAACCCTTAAACCACTCCACTCTGGGATTGGGGTGTCCCTCCAACTCAACAGCCAGGGTGACATCATCTCCTGGGACACACTCTTGCTCTATCGGAGACCTTTCAAACATTTCAGGATCAGCAGGCTGGACGGTGATTTTAGCAGCACACGATGTCTCACCACTAGAATTACTTGCAACAAACTTAACAGTGCCTTTGTCTGACAGTTTACACTTCGCAATTGTTAAGTGGTACTTCTGACCTTCGTTACTGAATACGAATCTATCTGACTGCTGCAGCAACTGATCTTGCAGATACCATTCAACTTTGTCGGGTGTAGAAGACAAAGTGACAGCAAAGCTTGCTACCTGGCCACTTTTAACAACTACAGCTCTCGCTTTGTCGACAATCATCAGCGAGGGTACATCAGGCACAACTTGAGGGGTCTTTTCCAGACTACCTCTCCCATCCAAGTCATCATTCACAAAAACACTACACAGACTGGCGGCCAATCCCAAAGTATTGCGAGCAATAACCTTATAGTCCCCTTCGTCATCTACCTCAACACCAGCAATGATGAGCCTATGAACAATTCCAGACGATTCAATGGTGATGCCATCACCAGCTTCAAGCTCCTCTTCATCGCATTCCCAGTGCACGGCAGGGGTTGGCGAGCCTTTCACGTGAGCTTCAAGGATCATCACCTTGCCTTCGTCAACCTCCAACTCTTCGGGTAAGCGCTTGGTAAAATGTGGCTTGGAATCTTGCGCAACTAAATGCAAAAGCTTGCACGTAAATAATGCGAGCAACAACTGATAATAAGAGAGTGACGCGATAATAGATCGTGAGATGGAGTCAGTACTTGCTACAAATCTGTAGGATGCTTAAACCTGGCATGCATATATAAAGTCTATTAACATGCTTGGCCATCTAACAACCAAGCACTCGTTTAGTTGGATTTCATCACTAGTCAACAAAGCATGACCAAGGCTACAAAAGAACTGCGTTGCTACTATTGCTAAGCCAGAGATATAAGAATATCCCAATAAAAACACAACTAATAATAGGGAAGAAAAAGTTCATACCTCCCATGACAACTTCAAACACGCTCGTTTTCACTTGGCCACTGCGAGAAACCATTTCCACTTTGTATCGACCAAAGTCCTTTTCTACTGCTCTCGGAACACACAAATAGTACTCGTCTCCTATTTGGCCAAGGGATAAATGATCATCTGGAACAATTTCTTCATCATTTTTTAACCATGTTACGGCTATGGCGCAGGGGGCCCTAACCACAAGTTTCATTTCGTCACCAACAGAGATGACCAACTCGGAGGGAGAACAAGCAAACAGGTCACTTGATTCCGCTTCATTTTCAAGACTATCTCCAGACAAACCATCAGGCTTCGTAACTGTAAGCTTAGCGTCACTTGATGCCTCGCCCTGATCATTCTTTAAAATGCATGTTATAACCCCTGAATCTGCTGGTTGGCAGTCCTCTATAATTAGGGCATATTCCCCTTCTGTATCAGGCAGAATTTGAAACCGCCCTTCGTCTCTTAAACTAATTCCGTTGAGCTTCCATTCTACATTTGCGCCACCACTAATGGCAGCAACGGCCAAAAACTCAGCATCTTTTCCTGCTTCCACAACCAGATCCGTTAGATGGACTTCAAACAAAGGTGGTACTAGACCCTTCGTTACAATTAGCGAAAATACCTGCGTCAACGACCCATGGGAATTACAAATGCGACACTCATATTCAGCATCATCGCTCAGAGCAGCATCGTTGATTACTAGAGAATGAGTATCATCTGTCTTGACGAGCTTGATTCTATCGTCTGCTACAACAGGCTTGTTGTCAAGCAGCCATTCAACGCTTGGAGAAGGAGCTCCTAAAACTTGCACACTGAGGGTGGCAGTCTCTCCAACAGTGACAGAAACCTCACTGACAGGTTGGCAAACCAAAGAAGGTCGCTCTCCTTTAGGTTCTAGAAAATAACAGACCCAAACTAACTTCAATCAAAAGTTTTATATATCGGCAGATGCGACCGCAAGAATTACCTTCCGTAGTAGTTTAGACAGGATTACACCCAAAACATTGCATTACCCTGCTTAAAATTGTATTGTGACGCCCTGATTCATGAAAGCAATACACTAAAAGCAAAAAAAAAAATTATTAACTTAGAAGCAAGATTTTATTGCAAGGTAGCTAAAGACAAAGCCTTAATGTACATGCTATGCCAAACTGAAACTTTGACAGATGATCAGCCATGCAGCAAAGAGATACTACTAACGCAGGAGCTGTCACAAAACGCTTCCAACGACAGCGGAGAACATAGCGGGAACGTAAATAATGCGAGCAACAACTGATAATAAAAGAGTGACGCGATAATAGATCGTGAGATGGAGTCAGTACTTGCTACAGGATCTGTAGGATGCTTAGACCTGGCATGCATACATAAAGTTCTGATACATCTATTAACATGCTGAAACTTTGACAGATGATTAGCCATGCAGCAAAGAGATACTATTAACGCAGGAGCTGTCACAAAACGCTTCCAACGACAGCGGAGAACATAGCGGGAACGCTTATCCTGGAATATGCATAGCTCATCAGGTAAGTACCAACCTCTCACGGAGACCTTGAACTCGACAGTGGATGTTCCAGCTGAGAGCGAACTCACGCGGCACAAGTAAGAGCCAGCATCCTTCTGAGACGCCGACTTGATCAAAAGCGTAAACAAGTTTTGGTCAGAAGTTATATCGTATTTCTTTGTACTCCGGAAGATGGGTTTATCGCCCTTAAGCCACTCTGCTTTGAATTTACCAGTAGGGGGCCCTTGAACCTCCATTCGTATGACGCCATCTAAATCACACACCAGTTCAGTTGATGACAGGGGATAGATTTTAAGAGGAGCTGGCTTGACATTCAAGTCCGCAAAACAAGTGGCCTCGCCAGCCTTATTCTTTGCCACGCATTTAACGCGTCCCTTATCTTCGAGAGAACATTTATCGATCGACATGGTGCAAGATCCATCAATATCTTCTAATAGGAAACGGTCGCTACCATCTACGGCCTTGTTTGAAACAAACCACTTAACTTCAGGAACAGGCACCCCATCCACTGCAACAGAAAACTCTGCCGGATCTCCCTCCACAACAGACAAGCTCAGAGCTTTCTTCTTAAAAATCGGTCTAGAGGGTTTCCTTTCAATGGCGACCGTGCAGGATGTTGAAGCACTACCAGAGCTGTTGGCCACAGAACATTCGAAAATACCGGCATCTTCTAAAGTTGGTTTAGAGACAACCAAAGTAGCGGCATCACCCTTCATCATTATTTTGCCATTCGGGAGTGATGTCAAATCTTTCCCATTTTTCCTCCACACGACAGTCGATCCTGGTGATCCAGTAAAAACTACAGCCAACTTCAGTTCCTCTCCTTCAACCAAACTTTGATCATTTAGCAGGGAAGTAAAGACAGGCGCTGCCACTTTTGGACCTAAATATTTAGAAAAACCGAGCTACTGACACAAATACACAACACCTATATATTTACGCATTACAGGTTGCCTTAATAAGTTCCATCCAGTAATATTCACGCATTCCGAATGGCACTAAGCATGATGTGTTTAAAAATATAAAAAAAGCTTATATCTATCGTGCATGCCTCAACAAACGCCTCCACGACGAAACTCACCTTCGACTAGAACCTCAACAGGCACTTCTTGTATGCCCGTCTCATATTCAACCCGAAACACGTATTTCGCAGAGTCCTCACGAGATGCTCTCGCAATTTTTAGCACAAAGGTATCACCTTCCTGCATTACAACGTACTTATCTGATCCACGTAGCTTTTGTCCGTCTCTCAGCCAGTACGCAGTAAAAGGGCTCGCATACTTGCAGTCAATAGCAAGCCTAACATCACTACCAGCTTCCACATGAACACCGTCCGCAATAGATTTATCAACAACTGTTTCAGGCACCTGCATTTCAGCCTTCTCAATAATATCTTTCTCGACAATGCCTCCATTTTCTTTCTTGTCTTTTCCGATGTTCAATCTACCAACGCTTTTCACAGATCCGTACGGATTAACTGCAACACAGGTATACTCGCCCTCATCATCCGAAAATAACGAATCTATTTGAAGCTTATACACAGGAGGCTCGTCCCAAAAGTGAATACCAGCCTCTTCTACGATATCGTCTCCCTCAAACAGCCAATCAACATCAGCCTCTGGCAGGGACTCGATGCAAACTTCAAGAATGGCTTTCTCTCCATGCTTATAAGACATAGCATCAAGAGTTTTAGTGAACTTTGGTTTTCCTTCATTAACAAGATAATCAACAAGACCGGGGCGTGAATCATTGCTCACAACAGACGGCTTGCCAGCAGTGGATTGCGAGTTCAGCAGATTTTGGGACACATCAACACTCTTAGGTTTGGGCTTCGGAGCCGGGGGGGTTCCAGACTTTCCTAAACAATATGAAACATGAATTTAAAAAAACTGTTATTTATGGTAAGGAAATAATTTACATAAACCAATTTCTTTAGCATCCTGAGATAGGATAGTTTTGCAAACATACAATTCTCGACAATATTCTCTCACAGACGACTATCGAAGAGGTGACGAAAGGAATCGGGCTGCACATGCTACAACCAAAGACAAGAACGCCCTCTGACAGCCAGAAGAGCTCTCAAAGGCAATAAAAATTAGATGGGAATAACAACAACAACAACAACAATCGCTTTTCCCAAAAGAAATATAAAAATTTATTGACAAGTTATCAAAACATGCCACACAATGGAAAGGAGGGCTCTTCTTCGCAAAGCTTATCTAATTTAATACTTCTCGAGAGAAGCATGAAAAATCAAGGCATAATAACAATTACAGCGGGAACGAGAGGCGCAACAAACATTCATAACACTAAACCTATGCGCCGCTCAATAAAAAAATGCTGTCGGTAAATAGAATAAAAAGAATGCTTTATAATATAAAGAAATTGTTATAATTACTATGTATTTAAGATTGCAAGTATTTACCTGTCTGTGACCCGAATTAAAGAACGACGGCCTGGCGTCCAACAAACAACCCGGGCTACCCACTTATCACCCGCCTACGCACATGTACCTTCCCAACTACACCTTAGAAAAGCTCCTTTGAGATCTCGTCAGAGCTTAAGGAATCTTAAAGTCCATACATCGCACCAACCCAGGCTCGGCATGAAGGATGAGCTCAACATGGGGCAAAACGTGTTTCGTCGTGGAACAGACGAACAATATATCCGCTGAAAGAATATATCCTGCTCCCGCATCTATCCGGCTAAAATGTGTGGCTCAAGTCATTAAAAAGTCATAAACAAAGGGCAACGGTACCTATCATACCACACAGTCGTGATAGAGGATACACGTACCACAGGTTATTGGCGAAGTCAGCATATTTAAAATCCTGTACTAGGGAGTCAATCAAGCTTAGCACTTTGAAACAACAAAACCCAAACGAACATGGGATGACGGATCGCTGATTACATCCTAGCCCTACGACCACCCGTACACAATTAACTAAAAACCGTGTACGGAAATCAATCACTTAACCCAAAGAAACAAATACTTCTCAAATGTAATACTTGTAAAATGCCATATCTAGGTTGCGGATACACATTATACCTTTTTCAGTTGGATGGGGTCGTGCAGGCTGCTTGAACTGAGCTGCAGATTTCGACAGCGATGGAACTCTGGGGAGATAAAAAGCAGAGATGCAATTCATGGGAGCGGACGACATGAGAAGTTCTATGCTGGATAACACTTCCACAGTTCAACAGAAAACAAACAAAGCTACCACGACAAAAAATAATCTACTCACAATGCCGGTTTCAATGCATCTTCAATGGAGTCAAGATTCTTTAAGTCATTTTCAATAGGGTTTTCAGCCTCTGCAACAAATAAATTTAAGTCTTGTGAAATGGTGACAGACAAAAAATAATCGAGGGAACTGGATAAAACGCACATATTTACCAACCTATCAAACTAAATATCTATCTATCTATCCATGCATACATCCACCTACCTACCTACCTACCTACAGCTACCTACCTACCTACACCTACCTACACCTACCTACACCTACCTACACCTACCTAC
>QQSS02220776.1:0-10790 GCA_003687565.2 Craspedacusta sowerbii
CGATGAACGACGTGATAAAACAGAACAACAAGATGATTAAATTCTAAATCTAATAATAAGCCACGCGGTAGAGAAAAGCACCCGAGGGCAGAAGACAGGAGGCAAGTAAACAGCACGAAAAATAGAGACATGAGCTGTACTATGACTGATCTAGATGTTCCAAGATCCGCCACAACATCCGCAGACATAACTCTACAACAATTCAAGACGAGATGAAGTAACGAAATTTATAACATAACTCCGGTGTTAAGATTATCTTAGCAAGGGCATCAATGCAAGAAGCACAGATTTGCCACGTTCAGGGGGTTCAAGATGCCTTGCGATTTCCGTGCAGAACATGACGTCAAGTATTTTTCTTACACTGTCTTGCCGCGTCATACCTTGCTAGGGAAGTATCGCAGCCAATATTTATATGAAGCCTCGTTGCTATAGGTTACCAAAGCATCTGGCAATATTTCTCCGTATAGTTCTTTATTACCGCTCTGGGTCGCCTACATTTCCCTACAATCACGAAATTTTGAGAATTCTAATAGGGTCCAAATTTTTTGGCTTGTGGATCTATATAATTCAAATGGCTAGCCTTATGTACGTTGCGTCCCGGCCAAGGGACTTGTCATTCGTCAGAGACCTTTGGTTGGAGTCCCGTTAAGAACTCGAAACCCCTGGAGACCTCGAGTGCACCGTCTCACGAGAACATAAGCTCTCAAGTGAAAAATTGCACGAGATCATCACATCTATATAATTGCAGGTAAAATATTTTTCTTAGTGGACATTTGTCCTCAACTGCGCACCGATGACGTTAAGATCGATTCATTACGATTAAGCACGATAATTACAGTCCATCAGTTACTACGTTAAATGGCCACTCGAAAAAGTTAGTCCCAGGGCAAATGTCGCATAACAAATGTTTTACGTTATGGGACATACCTTTCATATGAGCGGTGTGTCATTACATACTGTTATGCTACAGTCCGTCATTTACTTCTGTTAAAAGGAATGTCACTAAGTAACTTTCAGTATTCCTACTCTAAAAGCACTTGCGTAATCTTTGCTCTCGGCAAATACCAAAAGCTACTCCTGATGATCCGCTAAATAAACTGACATAATAAATTAGTAAAGTCAATAAATAACGAATACTGGCATCTCGCGTTACCTGGGTGAAGACCTAGGTCTCAAAGATTCGTTCCGGCTCTTAATTTTGAGAATTAAGATCCTTAACAAGAATCTTATACGAAAAGATGCTACGGCTTTAGCGAGAGACCTTACAAAGAGTTACACAACCGTAGTAATTCATATTAAAGATATAGAATATACATTGACAGACTCTTATAACGTGGTTGAGTGCGAATGTTGCTACATTTCAGGGTGTCGCTACACATCCAATGGCAGTTTTTGCAGTGATGCACTTATGTGGCTCACATGCTGACTAACGTCTTGCGATTCCTCTTTATCAACGGACTCTCCACTGTACCAATCCTCGTTGAAACTAGATCGGGGAGACAGCCTCCCACCTCGCGACAGGAAATCATTCAGCTTGCCACACGCAGCCAGAATGAGCCCAAGATAGGGAGGCGAGGGCTTCAACGGACGCGATAGGAACTCCGGGTGAAACTGCACTCCTACGTAGAACGGGTGGCCTGCAGTGGGAAATGAACAAACAAGGAAAACATGAACTTCAACGAAAATTACTGCAATAGATTTGTGTCAGATACGACGTCAATTTGCCTATCATGAACTCTAAATTTAAGCCTGAGCAAGTCAAGAACAAACATTTTCAGAACTTATCTCTATCAACCCACTACATTTACGGCAATTTGAGTTACTCTATGCCAGAACAAGTGCGAGAGACTAAGGCTTACAGGTTATCGTCACATGCATGCAAATAAGTTAGTAAGTTCTTGTATGCACATCATGTCAATAATTTTCGCAACACCGAATCGAGACCCTGGCACTTAAACCACATTCAAGGATTTAAAAAGAAGATCCACACTCCAGTCGTTAATGGAAAACATCCATTCGCCAATTTCTTACCCTCCAGCTCGAAGATCTCCATTCTCTCTCCGTCAACATCTTGACCAACAAACTTCAAACCTCGCTCTTCGAAGTAATGCACGTAAGCAGGGTTAACCTATCAGGAAGATGTAAGCAATATCCAGGAAACTACGTTTACTGAAAAAATAGCAATTCCCAACAATGCCATGAAGAAAAAAAAAGCGGAGCTAATACAGCGCGAGCAAATCATATTCACAAAATATTGCTTTAACAAGAAGAATTCATCTCTCGCAGCACTAAAATAGCGAATATCTCAAGTAATCTGCAGAACTAAGACTTCAATACCGAGAAGAAACACGGGCGAGGAAGTTATTTTCGACTCGTTTATGGGGCACATTTCAAGCCCTGACCAAGAGGAGATTTCCCTGTGCAACTGAACTACATGGCCCCCATTGCCAGCTTAAATTGGAAATAGCTGGCTGGAATATAGGAAAGACTTCATCTTAAATTAATGTCAATATAAATTTAAAAAATTATACTTCGGCGTCTACTTGCTCGTGCCCCACAACAAGTTTTCCTAAGTAATGTCAACAAGGAAATTTGGACACCGGTTGCAAAGAAAATGATGGGATACCTCGTATCGATGCCGATGTCGCTCTTCGACGAAGTCAACATTATCGTACAGCTTCTCTAAAAACAACTCAGCATTCTTATTCCACAAAAAAGCTTAGTAACAGGTCTACTTAAAGGAAGTGTCAAGATCAATACGCCGACGGATGAGACGATGAAGCAGTTCTTTCTTGCGACCTCTTCTGTAAGAAACGTGCTTCAGAGACTCAGGCACCGTAAGCAACTAGACAACCTCGTAATGCATACGGCTAGTAAGAAGAAGAGTTAGAACAGTATGAGAAGAGTGTCGAGAGGGTTATTATTCCCTACCTAGAGTTCGCAAAAAGTTTTCAGAATTAAAATGAGCTTTTGCACGACTAAACAAGTAATATATGAATGCACCCACCGAAACCAAGAGCGACTGCGTATCATAAGCACACTCACTTATTAACGACGTGGCCGACTTGAATACTGTCTTTCGTTTGCCCAATCTCATAGTACCACCCAACTTGCCTGGGTTGTGCTCTGGCATCTCGATCACCTGTGATGTAACATAATTTAGTAGGGAAAAAAAAAGACAACACGCGAACGGTGCTACAAGGCCAGTCATGTACACGTGGGGGCTTACTAACCCCACTTGCCGTCTAGCAGTCACTGATCTTGATCAACACCTTGTTAGAAGGGTTTCAAAGCGCCACTGCTTTGCTACGATTATGCGGTGCAACAAAAACTGGTACAGCTCTTACCACAGGGTGCCTTGTGTCCGGGTTTACTTCTAGCGAGTTGGCACCTGCAAAGGCAACGAACAACACGTTTTTACGACGACTTACTGCACACTCTGCAAGACCTGGCTTACGGATACAACAGAAGATAACAAGAGCACGGAAATCGTCCTCCGCGACTTGATCAAAACGTCATATCTCCGAAGTTCACGCAGTTCAAGGAGTATAAATAATGTAATGCGCTGTTTATATCTCGAAGCTGAAAAAAAAAAATGCACCCAGAAAGGTGCAAGAGAGCAAGAACAACAAGTGATGCAATATTTCACGCCTGACACTATCATAATCATAATCGAATATGGGTAACCGATTGCTGAACCACGACAGACGAACCCTGGCAACGCAAAAGTAACAACTCTAGCAACTGCCAAGATTTTGAGTCGAGTAAGGGATAGATATAGATAACATAAATCTCGCTCAATCAATACGTACCATCCCAACCAAGCACTTCCCGCGCAAACTCACACACGGCGATCTGGAATCCGAGACAGATACCTAACATTATAAAAACAGTGAATAGCCCATCGCTGCCCACGACAATATTAAACATTGACTTCCAACAGTCGATCAGCTCAAAGACGGTCGCATAACGCGCAGTAGAGCAATCCTGCTAGAACATACAAAATCCGAAACCTTGGGCAAACGAGCGAGTGAGTGAGTGAGTGAGTGAGTGATTGAGTTAGTGAGCGAGTGAGTGAGTGAGTGAGTGAGTGAGCGAGCGAGCGAGCGCGTGAGTGCGTGAGTGAGTGAGTGAGTGAGTTAGTGAGTGAGTGAGTGAGTGAGTGAGTAAGTAAGCGAATGCGCGATTGACTAAGCAAATGAATGAGTGAGGGAGGGCGTTTGAGAGTTGAGTGAGTGAGCTCGTGTATAAGATGGCATGGTGCTTGATTTCCCATCCATTTCGAAGAACGTAGCCCCTGCGGTTTAAGCAGTTTATTCTACGCGATCCACGGGTTCTGCAGAAGCACTATGTTTCATGCATGCGCAACCTTGCGTACCGATAATTTAAGGCACAACACACGGGACATCAAAGATTACCGGAAAGGAAAATACGAACCCAAGTAAGGTATCTTGTTCTTTCTCGCCCAGCGCGCAGCTGCAATCTTCCCCTCTGCCCCACGGGAGCCGAAACCACCAGGTACAAGAACTCCTCTAAGAATTACGATGAAAGCATATGAACACCAAGCGACGGTGGCGACCAAAGCACGACAACGACAGGGTCTATGTATGCTTTGTTCCCGTCTGACAGTTGCGACAGTATCACAACAGCGACAGTATCAGTTAATAATACAATGTAAACATACAAAAAAAGAAAACTTCCTTAGTTTGCCTAAACATATGCAACCTAATAGTGGTGTCTGACAGGTCATATTATAATTATCATTGTTACCATCTATATTATCACTATTATTATTATTGTTTTATTACCATTATTACCACTACTATTATTGCTATTATTATTATTATTATTATTATTATGCTATTATTACTATTATTATTTTTATTATTATTGTTATTATTATTATTATTATTATTATTATTATCATTATTATTATTACTATTAGCATAGCATAGCATAGCATACTGAGGCAAACACCCATTCTGGGTAGTTGAAATGAGCACCGCTCAGCGACGCAATTACACGAATAATTACGTTTGTGAGGCGACGTACGCACTGTAAAAGTTTAAAGTACTAAGTGATGTTCAAGTGGACATCATCCAAGGCATCATGCATGGAATAGTGTGTGGTGCCGAGGTCTATAGAATGCATCGGGGAAATAAAATGAAAATATACGAAGTTTAAAAAAATTATGAATACAATTACTTTCTTTTAATAGGCTCACTTGCGACACGGAAGTAAACATTTGGGGGACACATACTGGCAACAGCAAAGTGCTTGCCAGCCTTCATGGTAAGACACTGGATCACCTTCACGCGTATGTTCTTCCAAATGCTCAGCCTCAATCCACTAAATAATACGCAAAAAAAAAAATGAAATGCAGAAATGAATGCTGATTTCTGTACTTATGAGCGATAGAGCACACTAAAAAGTTAGTTAAGAATCATGTCCAATCACATTGTCCAACGGATATTTGAAAATAGCACTTTCAGCTCGCAAACGCATAGGGTAACTTTGGAATTCTCTTTTAACTTTAATCCGACACCCACCAAACAAAAACACCGCACCTACCTTCACCACAACCTTTCTCCTGCAAGAAAGAGCCGAGTGCTGTAGGGCTTTGATTACCGACATGTACGAGTCCTCTAGCTTGGTGTACTTGCCAACAAGAGCGATTCTAACTTCAGGGTAGGGATGGTCATACCTGAAAATACAATAAAGCACTGCTACTCTAGATCAAGCAAAACAACAAGCCACCTAGCTTTTACACATTTGCTTACACAGAAACTGTCGCACATGTGACACTGAACCCAAATCACTCAATCGCCAGTACTTACTTAGCATTAATTTCGTAATCAAGGAAACGACATTGAAATACCCGAACTCGTTGCACTACGCAAAGAGTTTTTGTTCAATGTCACCGCCAGACGTATAAAGGCATTTATGAATTTCCGCGGAAACCGCCAAAAACTACGGTAATACACACACACACACACACACACACACACATATATGTGTGTGTGTGTGTGTGTGTGTGTGTGTTTGTGTGTGTGTGTGAACGTGAAAACGTAACTGGAAAACCCATACCTAGTGGCCAGCTCCTTCCACTTGCTAAGGAATACATTCGGGTTCACTTCGGGAACATCCAATTTTAACTGCTCGATTAAAAATTTTACAAGGCCCTGCTTCTCCAGTAGTAACGGTACACGGTAGACGGACGACACATTTGGAACACTAACTACCTATAATAACATTTGCATTGTGTACATGACCAATAGGCACCGTTAGTTCATAGAAAGCTATACGGTGCAACAAAGATAACTCAGCACGAGTTAAGCCTCTTAAAACAGTCAGATATTGTAGCATTCTCAATGATCAGAACAAACAACAGTGCTATATTCTCAGGAATTGTTTTAAGAGCAACAAAAACAAGAAAGCAGAAAACAAGGAACAAGCGTGAGAAGTCAAGCCTGTAACGGACTCCAGCCAAAAAACAATCGCCAAAACGCAGATGCCAAAATACAAGTGCCAAAACATAGTGCTTTGGCTGGTTAGCTGACAAGGATGATGGTCCAGTTCTGGCTCCTTAAGACAGCGATTGTACAGAAAGGGGCACAATACCCACTCAAAACTTAGCTTATGGTTAAAATAGATGGAGGTACAAGATATCTTTAAGGTCCATGCGAAGCTTAAACCCAGAAAACATAGATCACCTATATTTATAGAAGCATAGATCTCTGCTTATCCAGATAAAATCTTAAAGTTACTCACTTGTTTAGGTGGCACATGACAGAACATAGATATTTTCTGCCTGCAACCTTCATCAATTTCGTGCTCACTTCTGGCCAGAATCTGTCAACCAGAGAAACCACACTGAAAAGAACTCTACTATACTATAAACCAAGTGAAAGAAGAGATCAATACAAGTTCATAAGCACAGCAGCAAGAACTGTAAAGAAACTATATTCAAAGAAAATCGAAGAAAAGGAACCTGCATGTTCTCCCATATATAGCATTGGGCACACTGTTAGTTAACTCCATATTAATAGATGGATTTACTATGTGGTTACAAAGGCCAAATGCCATTTTGATACACAAACCTTAACCCAAAGGATGCTACAGTCCAGTTGCAGCCTTAAAATGTATTCAGAGCTACAGCATTTCTGGAACAGCAGGCTTAAGTTATGCTTCCATTTGCATGACTAAGGTAGTGGGTTACTGCAAGCACTATACTGGAAGGTAGAGCCACCTAGTTCCACACAGCATCCCAGACAAATATTCAATGAGTCCCGCAAAGCGAATTAAGCAAGAACCCACAGGTGAACGCAAACCTAAAATGCCTACAAACTAACAAAGTTCACACAATGGTTCCCAAGATTGAGCGTACAAAGACAAGCATTCAGAAATCCCCATTGGCAACCTTCCTGAAAAGAAATTGCAGATACAATATGATTGCTTTCAATTTTTAGAGCAGAACCGTTGACAAAGCTGTTAAGTAGTCATGTTTAAGTCAAGGTAAGACAAGTCTCACCAGATCTGGAATAAGCCCAAGCCCGCGAAGTTCTCTAATGCTCATCTGTGTCGGCTTGGATTTCAATTCACCGCCAGCAGTCTAAACAATAGCATTAGTAACAATATTTGACATACACTTATCAGCAGTCCCCGCTAAACAGGAATATGAAACTATAGAAAAGCTCATGGTTTTAGCTGGACATAATAAAATTACAAAAGGATCATGATGGTGAACCCCAGCCTCAGGATAGGGAAATAAGTTGTGTTTTATCACTCTGTGTTATCATTGGCAGTTTTCTGACAGAAAACAAAAATTGATAAAATTGCAATTAACATAGCACTTTAACAGTAGCCATGATTCAAGTTTGATGCACAGAGTTCAAAGAAGGTTTGAAAGATTTCAAAAGGAAGGCAAAGAACTGCTTCACTCATTTCAAAAGAAATCACACAGAGAAGTACAACACAAAAGGCCATTAGCAACTTTGAGAAAACTCAAAAGCACATATGATAAATCCCACAGCACACTCAATTCAACTTAGATGAACAACCCACCTCTGGAACAAGGCTGACATGACAGCAGCAAAAATTTTCTGGACCAAGCTTGAACTGGAACTGGCGCATGGCCTCAATATATGGCATACCTTCAATATCCCCCGTCACACCTCCAAGCTAAATCATTATCATCTCCAAAACATGACATGGAACAAACATTAGACAGTACTGTTCAAAAACTATACAGCAGGAATTTTGCAATCACAACATAGAAACAAGAATGAATACATCCAATTAAGCAAGTCCAGCAAAGGGGCGTTTCGTAGTTAAAAAGCATGACAGTTGCTAATGCAACATTTGATAGAGACCTTCATATAAATATTACTATCTAAAGCTATTAAGACTAGAAGCAAATATGCATAACAAAGAGGTACATCTGCATGCATCCAAAGCAAAGAGTCACATATACTTCTTGTTTCTATATAATTCCAGAATGACTTCCAACTTTTCGATTTGGTATGTTCCAAAATCGTAAACCTTAATGATGGCAACCACCACATGCAACAATGTGCTCATTTTGATGCACATTTTGTGCATATTGTATGCATAAAGCATATGAATTCTTCCTAAGATTTAAATGCATCTAAGGCTTTATCAACTCTTCTTAGACTTTTTCTAGATACCAAAATATTTTAAACGCAAGTGCGATAAGAAAACTAAATTATATATTATAAATTATCTATAACCCAATTACATATGAACATGTCCTTATAATGCGGAAAACAATATGCAGCACCAAGATACTTATCACACTGACGCAAATAGGAGAGAACTACGGATTGATAAAGACTGCAGCCCTGCAAACTAGGGTTCTGCAATGCCATTGACAAGATTGCATCACTCTACATAGTTGCAACAATTAGCTGCAGGGCAATTGCTCAATCTTTTCAAATATGCTTCATTTATAAGGAATTCACTAACATGCACGCCCTAACCTCAATTATGCAAACATTAGGCGTGTTTCCTTTTCTATCCACAGGAACTTGTGCAACTCTTTCTATCCATTCAATGATCTGGTCAGTTACATGTGGAATGACTTGAACAGTCTTTCCAAGGTAGTCACCACGACGCTCTTTCTCTATAATGGCCTGGTAAATCTTGCCTGTAGTAATGTTGTTGTCTCTATGGAGTTCAATGTCCAAAAATCGCTCATAGTTCCCAAGATCCAAGTCAACTTCTCCGCCATCCTGAAGCACGAATACCTCACCTAAAAAACGTTGTTGACAAAGGAAACATTAACCCTGTATCGAATGCCAGTGCATGAAGCTACGAGGCAAAAGTATTGCTAGTTTCTTGCTTGAATATTTTGCCAATCTGTGTCAGCAATATCTAAGAAACGCACGTACCATGCTCAAAGGGAGAAAACGTTCCAGCATCGATGTTAAGATAGGGGTCGATTTTGATGGAAGTAACATTCAGTTTACAACCTTTCAAAAGAGCTCCAATGCTACTTGAAATCACTCCTTTCCCAATGCCACTGATTACACCGCCTGTTACCAATATAAACTTCATTTCGTATCTTGCATCTGTCCGATTCGCAACTTCTTACCTAACAGAAAGTTTCGTTGCTGCGTTCCCGCTAGTGTTGTTTCCATGTTCATAGATCTGACACGTTTCTTGCGGAATGCGCTCTAGAGTTTATCTTTCATTTGCCAGACCACGACGATTATCCCATGTGCTAGCGAAGCAGTGCACAGCGCATCGCAAATATGGAGTTCGTAAAATGTTTTATTGATGCGGGAGCTTCGGCCTGGA
The DNA here is from genome assembly GCA_003687565.2 of Craspedacusta sowerbii. Classification (NCBI taxonomy): domain Eukaryota; kingdom Metazoa; phylum Cnidaria; class Hydrozoa; order Limnomedusae; family Olindiidae; genus Craspedacusta; species Craspedacusta sowerbii. The sequence continues at coordinate 9,820 of QQSS02220776.1, forward strand.
AATATAAGGCATTAAGAAAATATTTAAGAGACTGCCTCGCATATAAGAGTAGCAGATCTACAGATTGACAAACTATAGCATGTTTTTCTTCATTACATGTCTGTCTTATTATTCCATTTTGAGAAACAGGAACGACTCAAATTAGTTATAATTAGGCTTCTAAGTCTTGATTCGTTAGGAACATTCTTACTGGAGTTACACTTTTTTGCTGCAGTCAATAAAAGACAAGACACATGCAACTGAGCAATAGCAGCGAGCATGTTTTGAAAAGGTCATCCTATGTTACTGACCTTGATTTCATTTTTACACTGCTATACCGTAGTATTTTTAAAAAATTGTTTACCCGTTTAAGTATTTTGTACAGGTTTAAGGTTGTGCTCAAGATTTGTGCGCACCGCAAAATCTGGAGCTGTTACATAAGCATGACAGACCAAATTAAGAGCAGGAAAAATTAATTTAACATTAGGGGCTTGTGATGCTACGCTTTGTTGTGGTAATTGAATTCAAATTTCGGAGAAAATTGAAGGAGCGAATATATGCTCATTGGTTGAAGCCTTAACTAAACGCTTAACTCTGACAACTTATTTAGGATCCATGTGTTTAGATATAAATATCAACAACACAGAATTGCGATGGCGCTGCGACAACAAAAGAGTCGTCAGCGGCACACCTCACAGGCGTTTCGGCCTTGTCAATCGGCCTTGGAGACCTCCGTAAGAGATATTTAACTTGGACTATATCTACTTCGACTTTGATTGATATAAAATTCCTATTGAATTTAAGGATCGTATGCTGCGACTTAGTATTTAGTTTTGTTTCGATGGTCTAAATTCCCAGGAGCTACAAGGAGATCAGACGGTCTCTCAGATGCCTGTGGAACCGTCAAACCTCGAATTAACCCTTTCGCTGCTGACGGGACCTGCACGTCCCAGCAGCTACAAATTACAAGAAAGTGCGGCTGAGTGCCGATT
>QQSS02220787.1:0-10789 GCA_003687565.2 Craspedacusta sowerbii
ATTTTCTGCCGGAGAGATAAACCGTGGTCAAGCCCAGCCATGATGACATGGTGACTCAGCAACGCTAGTCTGTCATGACTTACTAGTGAGTGACAGTCTTGACCAGTACAATACATGTATAAATATTGTACGAGTGTTCAAGGCAGAATACATTTGAGGTTTGAAAAAAAAAAATTATTATGTTTTGTAATTTAATTGTTGCATTTCTGAATCATTATGCTGTTCAGTCCATAATTAAACACCATGACTTATGTTTACACGTCGAAGAAAAATCTCCTCTAGCGCAACACTTCACCAACGCAAACTTCATTGCCAAACTTGCCTACGCCGGTGATATATTTAGTCTACTGAACCAGCTAAGCATTGCGCTTCAGGGGAGAAACAGTAAGATTTTTTGTTGCTGACAAAGTTCAAGCGTTCAAAAAAATGAGCTTTCCTTGTGGACCACAAGAATTCAGGAAAAGAGGATGGATATGTTCCCGCTACTCTCAGACATTCTGGAGACTGAACCAAAGTTTTGATATATAATTTGGTTTCTCATTACCTCTCACAACTTTCAGAAGCGGTTGACGACTAGTTCCCTAATAATCCTTGAGAAGGAAACATGTGGACAGTGGTGCCATTTTCAGTTGATCCTTCTAAAATGCGTTGCTCTGCCGTCAGACCAAGAATCCCAGCTTCTAGATGTCTCAACGCACAGCACTTAGAAGATACAGTGGGACAAACTAGACTTAGCCACGTTATGGACTAACGTCTAAAAGGAGTATCCATTTCTTGCTCTTACGGCCGTAAAACAGCTACTTCGGTTCACAACTACATACCTGTGTGAATCAGTCTTTTCAATTGTAGCCACAAACAAGACAAAATCTGGAATTAATCTTAGAACACACATGAGGCAGTTCCGAGCCTTTCTTCCATTCCGCCATAGCTGGATTTGGCCAGGTTCAAGGCACGACTGTTTATTTTTTATTCTCAAAATTGTTTTACGAAGGGTTTTGATGCAGACTTTAAAAAAGCTTAGCTGAGCCATTGAAATTTTTGTTTTGCATTGCTGTAAGTATTAATCAGGTTGTAATTCACCACTTATGTTTAAAGATCTCTTGAACTACCCTCTGTATTTGGTGATTTTTATCACATGCAGCATGCCCTCTTTACATTGAGTTTTTGCAGTAAAACAGGTTCCATGGAGAACTTGGCGTGTAACTTACCAGATAATATTTTAAAAAGTGCTCGTAAACGCGATTGGGCCGCGAGCTGCTGTATATTGGAAAAGTTGGGCCGCAAGGAGAAAAAAATTGAGAAAACCCTGCCCTAAACAACTTAAAGCCATCCTGCTTTTCTTAAGTGCGTAAGGACGTGTAACTTCCTTTAGCCTATCATCGATAATGAATATAAGGGCACGTTCACCTAAAATATAGCTAAGGCATAAATATGCCGACTTTATCGCAAGAGCACACTCCTTCGGGCAATCGGAGAGCTTGGGACTAATTCATTTAAAACACATCCTGAATTAACGACTACTTGCACTAATATAACGACTATTAATTGCCTAACGAATAAAGAGATCATGTGACTTTGATTCGCATGCCACCTGAAGTACAAAAGATAAAATTTCGTGTCTTTGTATACTCTGTTAAGGTTCAAAGCTGTCTTTTAATATTGATGTGTTCATTCGTTGTTATGGCTTTCTTTTTGTTGCTGTTGCTGTTAGCGGTGTTGTTGTTGCTTTTTGTGCATGTTGTTGCTTTTGTAAAGAGCCAGGTGCATCTGCAGATTTACAGTTAATAGATTACGAGTACTAGCAGGCAAACCACTGGTTGTCGTTTAACCTGTAAGAGACCAAAACAGCTTTGCATGTGCTCAAAAGGAAGGCTCGGACGACAAGTCGATGCACTGACTATCGCGTATCTGATTGTACTGTCCTCTGTTAGTCTAGACACCATTTTTGAAGACCATCCCAACAAAGACCTACGCAAAGGTCTTCGAATTTGGCTCGCTCAAACCTGGTTGCTTTTCTCTACTGTGAAAATGTTCCTTTGGGAGTTCTAATAATAAGCTCCGTATAAGATCATATAGGTGAGCAGACCAGCTATCCTTTATAAGCATTTACAGCCACGTGTAAGATCTTAGATGCCATGCGCTGCAGATTCATCTTTTTCGAATTGCATCCATACAAAAAGCATTCATAAGAAATCAGAAATCAACTAAGTGATCATTGTTGTCTTGCCTGTGTTAGTGTCCCAGCATTGGTCGTTGCGCACGTACTGATCTGCAGGTACAATGAGCAACACAATAGAAAGTAGTCGGCGGGCTGAGTGGTTGGCGAAATCCGCACGCGCGCCGAAATCTGATTGTCATCTTGTTCCAAATTCTTGTTTACTGCTCACCTACTTTAGCTTTGGAAGATTCAGTCGCGTTTTATGCATTTAATTGAATGAAAAAACAACCCGAATGGCTGAGGCTCCTACTGATCCAACAGAACATGAAAAAAAGAAACCGCCAAAAGCAAAGGTAGGCGTTGCATTTTGATTTCCTATAATTTGGACTGGCCATGGAAGTATTGCTCCAGCTGTGAAAGCAAATGTAGGCTAGTAGTCAGTGAGCAAGCAATCATCTCTAAAATATCTCTTACCTTCCGCTTGCTAGCCACGTTTTTGCGGCATTGCCATAAAGTCGTATTGTCCTTTTTGCTATAGAAAGACAAGGTTCACATTTGTTTGTAACATTAATCAGTAGTTTGACTTTTCAATCTATACAATCACGATAAGTGCTTTGTGACAAGCCTATTTTTCGTGCAGATCTTTTTATTGCCTGGAAATGCTCTTTTACAGTAACAGCATATGCAAAGCAAGCATATGCTTTTATGTGACCACTCTCATATATGAACTGCTGGGTTTATTTTAGGATTAACAACCTCTTTTTCGTTTGTAATCTCAAGTTTCTTAAAGTTTTGAATGAGCTTAATCAAATCGTATCAATAGGAAATCTCAAGCTAATCCGAGACCTTCTGACAATATGTTCTCCAATTCTTGTTTAAATTGCCGTTTGCTTCTGTAAGCCCTTTTTAAATGTAGCAAAAAATTTTGAGTAATAAGCTTCGACTTTGATCCTACTGCAAGGCATAAAATTTGTAAGTGCCTGTACTTAATAGCTTAACCCTATGCATTGTCATGATCTGGCTAATGAAAGGAAGAATTTACAAGCCCAATCCTTCATCATAATTCAATTCTGGATGGTCTTCAGCTTGGTTTTATCCCAGTCGATTATTGATCTTTGTGATCAACTTGAAAAAGTGCAAGAAGACAATCAGAGGACATACAGATTTGATGTAGCCATTCAGAAGACTTTGACATTGACTTCTTTGTTTCTTGCAAAGACTCAAGGCTTTGGGCTTAAGAAGAGCAATAAAGGCATAGTTTCATTGACATGTATTTGATAGAAAGCAATCCTAGGATTTGAGTCACAGCAAAGAAACCATTGTGTATACAAATTATTTCGGGATATGGTGGTCCAAATCTAAACTGAGTTGATCCAAGTAAAGCTGCATCGTGGCTTACCTGCAAGATAAGCGATTAGGATATGTTAATCTCATTTCTATGTTTTTCGAACCAAAAACCAGCAAAATCTGGTTAACAAAATTTGTAAAATAAAAAACAACCAACTTATGATATGAAACTAATGATATAAACTACTTGAGATATAAAACAAGCTATTAAAACAGCCTTAGTTGTCTTTTGTGCATGCATGTGTTTTTCTTCATTGCATGGGTTGGATTGTGTAATGATTTATGGTTAACTTGAATTTATAGTAAGTCCTTCCGAATCATCAGGTGATTGGTTTTGTTTTAGTGTGATGCTGATGAAACCCAAATCTTCTAGCATTGTAAATTTGGTTTTTAAATACCTACTTGAAGATGCACTAGTAAAGAATACAGCCTGACTCAGACTCCCATGATAATTCTAGATGGCTGTTTGAACCCATGTTAGTAAGCAAAACATAACTAGTTTCCTTCTAGAAGCAAATTTATTGAAGGGCAGGTAATAGACATGGAAAAAATTAGGCAGGGTTCTTTTTACTGCTGGTTTCGTTTTCAATACACAATCAAACTGTAAGTTGCAGCAGACACAAACCCTAACAGGATTTTGGGTCTATCTATGGCATTGAAATTTGAAAATTCAAATGGATTACCTTCTTAAGCCCCTGTACATAAGCAGTTCTGTTATACAACCGTAGCCTTGCTTTTTAGTTGTCAATGTTTTTCCCTTGTGTTTCTTTTGCTTGTTTAAATTAAGTTATTTTTCTTTGATTAGTCAATATGTAAATAAGATTTTTAGAAGTGCATTTAGTGTAGTTAGGTGTTTCAGAGTTCTGGTGTAGAAAGTTGCTATGTCAACTGTGGCTAGTTTTTGTACACTAAAATGTAGTTCTGGCTTGTGAAAAAAGTTGGCTTCGTTTGTGAGTGATAATTTCTTCTTGTAAATAAGTTATTTATTTGATTGGTAAATATTTGGATTTGTTTTTTTTTTGAACGTCTATTTGGAGTAGTCAGGTGCATTGGAATTTGGGTGTAAAAGATTGCAATGCTAGTTTAACTTCTGTTTATAGATAATTTGAAACATTGTAGAGATAGTTTAGCTTTATTGGCTTGCTTAAATGTTGAGCTTTAGTTTTCTTGGAGATATGGATTTTAAGATAATTACTTGCAAGATAATTTTATTGCTCTGCCCTCAGTGATGCCAGTCATTATGTAGGTATTTTCATTGTATTTACCAGGTGTCCATAATGCTGCGTATGGTTCTTTTTGTGCTGGTTTTCAAGCTGTAGTAATTTTCCTTAGGTGTTTCAAAAGTTGAAGTTTAAAGGTGCAGGAAGAAAGAAAGGCAATATGAATTTTGAGCAAAAGGACCAATCAAGCACCGGTAATATTCAGCTCATCTCTCACAGCTCCCTTATTCATAATGAATTGGATGATTCCACATTAATTTCTCCTGGACTCGCACAGAGTGTTGAACTACGTGGCTCTGAGAAAGAATGTGAGTTTCTTCTGGTTATTTTGGAGTGCGTTTTTTGTTGCAATTAATATAGATGAGTAATTGAATCAAAGAGTTACATGGTGACATTCCTTTCAATGTTTTTTTCTTGTGGTCAAAGCTTATGAAGTAAGACTTGTTGCCTTTTAGGTAGAAATTTTGTTCTTAATGCTTCTGGTTATGATATATTGGAGAGCATTTTTGTCAATCAATAGAGATGAGTCATTGATCCCTTGAAAATAAACCTTACAATCTTCCATATGCTCTAGGTGGTTAATGCATTATAAAGCAAAATAATAGAGAAGTGGAAAGTCATTGATTTGCATGCTGGCAGAATGATTGACTGACTTCATTTGACTGATGATGTTTTCACATTTTAAGTCAAAATTTGTTAATCAGATTAATAAGGCTAATAATATGCTATAATGTACTGCTAGTACCATGTAAATAGGCTAGCAATTTCTTATGCTGGTAGCCTAATTGACCTGTATGAGTGGATTATTTGGATGTTTGTGGAGCATGAGGGAAAGCTTATTTCCCAAGATTTCACGTGCAAAAGGGTAGAAATGAGTTTAGCCACAGAAGTCCAATAAGGAACAAAGCAATTTATATAAATTACTAGAGTTGATATAAGGTCTTGTTTTTGTATTAAGGAGATATTTTGTCTAAATAATGCTATGCTTTTGCAGTCATGATCTTGCTTTTCATAGCTCTAAGTCGGAATCTTTTTTTTTATTTTTAGATCGTGATGTTGATGAGATGGTACTTCCTGCAGTGCCTCACCATAATGAAGACCAGTTCTTGAATGTGGTAGGGTGAAGCTCCTGTTTTGCTAGTTTGGCTATTTAGATCTTTGGTCTAGCGTATCTCTATGGAACAACAAGAATTCTACCTAAAATTTAAGGGAAAAAAAATCAATTTGCTGACCTGACTGTCTCTAAAGGTATTGCCATATTGGATCATCTCTCCAGTTAATTAAACTTGCCTTCAATACCTCGTTTGTGAACCCTGAAGATAGAGAAATCCCGTGTATAAGATGTATATTTAGGTGTAAACTGGTAAGATAGTGGGCTTATGGAAAAAAGAATTTGTGATGTATAATGTGACCTGAATATATGATGTGCAGTATAATGTGACCTATATACGTATCCGACATGGAGTAGTTCTTTATGATCGTGGAACTTATTCGCAGTGAACCTTGTCTGGAGAAGCCCGTATCAGGTTTGCTGCTTGTGCATGATGCTTGTGAAAGTTATGCGCGGAAGTATCGTTTCATAATTTTGAAGTTTAAGCTGTGTGAATGCTCTAATTCGTTCTGTGGTTTGTTATGTTTGAACCTTGTTGTTGCTATGTTACTGCCACACGGTTTAAAGGAAAATCATTAAATCTGATGTAATAAGGTAGAATTTTTGAAGAGAATAGCCAGTAAGCAATGTGATGTCAGTAATGTGATTACGTACTGTGAATTAATAATAGCATATTTAGCAGAGTACGAAGCTTGAAAACAAGATAAGCTTCTGCAATTTCTCCAAGATAAATTACCCAGTCTAATTTGCTGACTTGTAATCTGTTCCAAGCATTTATTAAAAGCAGTAGTCGATCGTGTCGAAAGTCGTTTATAGGGTTAGTAATTAGATTCTTGAATATAAGTAAGACTAAGAGATGCTGGTTTAGAACGTTTTTCTAGTTTATGAATGATTTATGTATAATTATTAATTATAGCTTGCAAATTCAACCTGGTGTGACGATTTCCAGACGCTAGTAAACCTTAGCTATAGATATGTGACTGCAAGACAAAAGCTTTGGTCTTTTGTATTTTCAAAACCTGGCCTCTCTTTTTCTGTCCACGGCCCCGATATGTATTTTTGCTGGCCCTGATTAATCCAGTGTATTTACAGAGGATGAACGAACTTCAGTGATAAAAATTGGGCTACTATTGAAAGGAGATGAATCGAGGTAGCAACAAAGAAAGCAGATATGCTCAGTGGTGGCTTGGTCTATTATTTAATCGGCTCCCTTTGGTCTTAAATTGAGTTGAATTAATTTTTAAATCAATCTGGCTGATGCTTGGAACATTGAATTGCTTCTGATCGTTTTCTCTTAATTATTAATAGGATGTTTTATTTGCCAGGTGAGGTACCTATCATTACTTAGTTAGATTGGCTATGAGCACCTGGGGCTGACTCTAATGGTATCTCTTCTTGAAAATGTGTCCTCATTAATATCACTGTCCAGGTTGATTGGTGGAAACCGCTCTATGGTGCTTGATTAGCGCCATTGTTCAGGGCACGTTACGCTTATATTTGTGTTACCTAATGTAGTTCCCATGATAAAACGTGTTCCATGTTATCAAGGCTCATTTGAAGCTGCCCCATTTGTCGCACTAAGTATTCGTATATATTATTAGCTTTTTTTAAAGGCTAGTCGGTGGTGTATGTGGGCTAGCATTGCTTTAGGGCAGTGTTTCGGATAAAAATTGAGACGTAGCTAGTAAATTCATAAGGAATTGGGATAAATATGAAGATGAAGATTATGTGCTTGCAGTGTTTTTTTTTTCCGATTCAATCAAAGTACTGGAAGCGTGACTCTTGAGGCAATTGGTTGGGTTAATCCCCCGCAGGATGCATTAAGTAATAATAATCAAAGGTCTTCGGAAATTCGAATGAACATAGTTTTGGGCCGAAACGCATAGGAGGTAAGAATTAAATTTTAGATATACTGGCGAGATGGTCACTTTGTTGTCTGTTAATGAGTTATGTGAAGTATAATATAAGTATAATATATAATAAGGATTCCGAAGGAGTAAGCAGGATTCGCATAAGGTTTATAAGGTGTATTCGCATAGTCGTATAACGAGGATTCGCTAAGCGAAGCTCATATCTGCTTTACAAATACCCATCAGAGATGCGGCGCCTTTGTTCACAAGGGTAATTAACATTGAATCTCTTAAAGGCCGTGGTGATATCGTTGTGAGCCTCAATAAAAATCCGAATAAGCACTCTTGTATACACGAAATTTTAGCGCATGTAGCTGTCTTAAATTTGACCGAGCCGAATCCTTCAGAAGCTGAATAAGAAATAAGTAGGATTCAGTACGCACAGCACTCTGTGGGAAGGAAGAACAGGCACAACTCGGTAGCGCTGTTGACGAATCGAAAGAGCGATACTAGTAATGAAAGTCGCATTTCAACGCGTGGTCAGAAGCATTTGGCTTATGGTAAAATATTGTGAAATATGGCTATATATATATACATATACATATATATATGTATATATATATATATGAAAAGCCATATTTCACTATATATTGCCATAAGCCAAATGCTTATGCCACGCCTTACATGTACGTAATATACATATATATGGTCTGATGTACATCTTCTTATTTAGATCTTGATATATATATATACTAATGTATATATAATCTTCCGTGTGTAATTGCAACACACCTCGTATAGTGCGGTTTGTGCCAGAGCTATAATACTATCACTGAATAAGATACAGAGTCAAAACTACGTCTAGAACTTGACAGTCTGTTTCATGCTAATTGCATTCATCAGAATGTGGTACCTGATTTGAAAGTCATTAAAAGTTATTTTCTTGATGCACAAAAAATTTCTAGTGCCTCTTGTGCCTTAGAAACCTTTATTGAATGACTAACTTGATATAGAAAGTGCGTCTGAGCGCCATCAATTGTAGGCACAACAATATGACGATCGCTGGATCAATCAATCAATCAATCAATCAATCAATCAATCAATCAATCAATCAATCAATCTCTTCTTTTAACGTTGGACTCAAGATTTTAGTTAGAAAATGTTACAACAATAACTTAAACAAGGTAACCCAACTCTAAACAAACTTTTAAGGGAAAGATATCTACGACGCCAAGGTAGGTAGGTAGAAGGATAGCTACTTAGATTTGTATATAGGAGGTAGGTTTTATTATTAGTATAGGTATTCTGTTCATTTTCCTTGGCGTTGATTCAGGTGGGCGCTGTAAAGGGTTGTTTTTGTTTTCATGGATCTGTATTGATTTGCGTTTCTATGGTGATCAGCAGCCTGTTGTTCTCGGAAAAAAGGTTGCCGTGAGTTTGTTTTCGTCTTCGATTTGCATTGGTCGCGCTGGTGGTAATATATTTCGTACGCAAAGATGGCTCCCATTCTTCCATTTGCATGGAAATATTCTGTGCGGGATTGATGCTTTGATGTGGTTCCTTCTCTGTAGGTGGTGCTTAAAGCAATAAAGCAGAAAGATTGACTTTATTAGTTTGTTAGTGCTTGGGAGTGTGACGTGGGAACTACGCCTTTCGGGATTAGACGTATGAAATTGAGTTGTGGTCAAGAGTTTGTAGCGTGATTCCCAATCGCGTGTTTTAGGAAAACGCTGCGCCTGAAACTTTCGTGGACTCTGGAAGCAACAAAATAAGTGACCCAAAGCGGGATGTTTCTGCTGCAGACAAACGGACTCCCTCACCGAATCGAAGGCCGTTTAATGCGTCGGCCCCAGATGAGACCGTACTTGCTTTACCTGGCCTCCCTGATAGGAAGGAGAATGTAGGCGACCTGCAGTTGAAGGTATCGCAGCTACAGGCAGTCGTTCATGACTTGGAAGTCAAGCTCGATGAGCACCGATCTCGTCACGAGGCTAGTCAGGAAAGGGAGCAGTCGTTGAATCTGGAGTTGCAAGAAAGGCAAGCAGTCATTAATGAAATGGCGCATCAGAACGAGAAGCTCTGCCAGCAGTTGAAATCACTCGCACTGTCGGGTGGTGAGAGTGTAACCGGGACTGATGCGTTTGCTGCTGAGCACATGGAGGAACTTCTTGCTTTGAGACTGGAAACGGTGCGAAAAAATGCCGAATTGGATCGATTGAAGTCTGTGGAAAGCTCGTTCATCCAGACTAAACAAGTGCTTAAGGTTAGTCTGGTTGTACTAGGGGTTGAGGGGTAATGGTGGATCTTCTTGCGCGTATTTGTAATTTCGAACGTAGCTGGGGCCTCGTAAGTTCGTTGACGAAAGCAGGAGAGAAGGCTCAGCCACCTCGTATGGCGCATAGCGATTATCGCGTGCATTGCCAGTTAGACCTAACTCAGTCTGGTGCATACGAGTTGGTATATTTTATGTCTCGCGCAACATTTAACAATAATCAGACGTCTACCGTGTGAGAATTCCAAGAACGCCATCGTCTGGTTGATGCCTACGTTGACGAAAGAAAGAGTATAACTGTCATCTCTGGAGCCATTTCTAGATTCGTTCATTTAAGCATACCTGTGGTTTGCCTCAAGCCTGCATCCTCGTTAGTTTGTGCTGCCTTCAATTCATTCCCGATGAAACTTAAGTTATGTGTCATGTACTGATTAAGGGCTATTCCATGCTCGGTGGGAACTCTACGATATGATTTTCTTAAGCATTCTAGTGTTCGTTACTCTGTTTGTTCTTGCTGGTAGGACACGATGTGGTCCTTGCGCGTGAAAGAGGAGGAGCTGATATCTGTAAAGGCGGACCTGCGCGAGAACTACGGACGGCGAATGAACGAGTTGATGGAGCTATTGACTGAGCGAGACCTGAAGATAGCTACGTTGCAGAACAAGAATAATTGGTTGATTGAATCCGAAAATGACCACATGCTTCGGGTTTGTTCTAACTTGCATTATATATTTTTCGAATAATCATGGCTGTCTATGTATGTATGTATTTATGTATGTATGTATGTATGTATGTATGTATGTATGTATGTATGTATGTATGTATGTATGT